>CAUYLG010041232.1:0-88937 GCA_963573385.1 Cacajao melanocephalus | reverse complement strand
CATGCGTGCGTGAACGCCTGTGCGGGTGTCCGTCACATGTATGTGCGCATGAGCGTCTGTGTGTGCTTGTGCGGGTGTCTGTGTCACACATGCGTGCGTGAACGCCTGTGCGGGTGTCCGTCACATGTATGTGCGCGTGAGCGTCTGTGTGTGCTTGTGCGGGTGTCTGTGTCACCCATATGCGTGCGTGAACGCCTGTGCGGGTGTCCGTCACATGTATGTGCGCGTGAGCGTCTGTGTGTGCTTGTGCGGGTGTCTGTGTCACACATATGCGTGCGTGAGCGCCTGTGCGGGTGTCCGTCACATGTATGTGCGCGTGAGCGTCTGTGTGTGCTTGTGCGGGTGTTTGTGTCACACATATGCGTGCGTGAGCGCCCGTGTCTGGAGCTGATGATGCACATCAGTGCCTTGTCAGACATTTCTTCATATTCCATATGATAAACCAGGGAATTGCAAGCTTGGATAAACACAGATGTGCCAGGTGGACATGTTCCTTTACTGATACAAGCGTGCCCAGGGAGGGCTTCCTCCTACCTGACTGTGGGTAACAGCATTGAGGCTCCAAAGCATGGATTTATTGTTTGCTTTCACTCAGCTCCGTGTAAGAATAAAAGGCGAAAGGTGTCACCTTCTTTAACCACTGTGAGGGTTTCATGTGATGTATCAGGCTGTCTTTTTCTTTTTTGAGACAGAGTTTTGCTCTTGTCGCCTAGGCTGGAGTGCAATGGCACAATCTCGGCTCACCACAACCTCTGCCTCCTGGGTTCAAGCGATTCTCCTGCCTCAGCCTCCCAAGTAGCTGGGATTATAGGCATGTGCCACCACACCCAGCTAATTTTTTGTATTTTTAGTAGAGACAGGGTTTCTCCATGTTGGTCAGACTAGTCTTGAACTCCTGACCTCAGGTGATCTGCCCACCTCAGCCTCCCAAAGTGCTGGGATTACAGGCATGAGCCCCTGCACCTGGCCCAGGCTGTTCTGTGTGGTCTTAGCGTGGAATCTCGGGGGAATTCCTGGAAAGCAGAGCACGTTCAGGCCTCCCCCACCCCGTCATGAGCGAGGCGCAGCCAGTTGCCTGCATGGGGCTCCTGTGTACTGTCCTTGTCTTTACCAGTTGTCAGGGGAGTCCTGGGGATGTGTTTTGTTGGTTTGATTCACGTGCACGTGCCTGCTGGCCTACGTGATGTGTGGACACACAAAGAGCACAGGCGCACATGCCTGCTGGCCTACGTGATGTGTGCACGCACACACACAGAGCACAGGCGCACATGCCTGCTGGCCTACGTGATGTGTGGACACACACAGAGCACAGGTGCACATGTAATTCTGCATGCTCTGCAGGGTGGATGCCTGAGGTCATCCTGCTTCTGTGGTCTGGGTCTGTATGATCTTCTGGCCTTTCTGTGAGGGGAGGGTTAGAGTCTGTGTTTGGAGCACTTCACAAGTAATTGTTTGGTAATTTATTTGAAGCATCATGTGCAAATTTGAGGTGATTCTTTTTTGTAAACACTGTTCCAAGGGGGTTTTAAACAAGGACATACTAATATCATATTTCTAGCCACGTAGTAAGGCCTTGCAGCTGACAGGTTTGCTCAGTGAAGAGGGACTGCACCTGAGGATGGGTGACACAGCGACTGATTTTGAGGTTAGAACTGACCTGTTTCTTCCCATGGACGTCCCCAGAGTGAGAATCACAGAAGGTGACAGAGACAAAGGGAAGCACAGACATGAGATTTCTCCCATGTGTAAAGGCCTAGCCTTGGCATTCTTGAGTTCTGCTCCTTGGTCCCCACAGCCCTGGGGCCATCACTGAGGAGTCCTGTGTCCCTCAGGAAGGGCCTGGAGGATTTTAGGTGGCAGGACCCCACAGTCCCAGTTGTTCTCCTCACCGACGTTCTTGTCACTTCTGCCTCAGCTGAAAGGCAGGTCTGTGTGCCTGGCCACGTGTGGCTCTTACAGGAAGGCCAGCCCCTCCACGTGTCTGGGGTTTGCCGGTGGGATAGACGCCTGCTGCCCTCAGAGCGTGGCGTAGACTGGGATTTGTAGGACAACTCTGGCCCCTCAGTCCTGAGGCTCGGCCCTGAGACCTGACCCTGCTGGGCAGCACGCAGGTCTCTGTCTTCTGAGTCATGCCATAGAAATGTCGTCCATTTCATCTGCGCGTAGCACAAAGAGGTGTTCATTTTCTGAAATTGGGTGCCCCCCGTGTCCTTTGACCTAGTACTTTTGTTCTTCTAAGGTGACTGTTTTTGTTGTTGTTTTGGAGAGAGGATCTTGCTCTGTCGCCCAGGTGGAAGGTGGTTATCTTTTTACTTTGCTCCTAAGGATGTGCCTGTCAGATACTCTTGTATGTGATTGTTTTGTGTAGCCGATTTCACAGAAGAAAACAATTGGGCTGTGGGGATGTGGGATGTACTGTTTTTTTATATATGAACTCTTTTGGGGCAGATTAATTCAGCAAGCCCCCTGGTTACTGGCTAGTGGGGTACATACTTAATACATTAGTCCCCGTCTCCTTCTGATTATGTAGAAGCAAATCCAAAACACCATGTGTTTGAGTGAGGTGTTTCCCACAGTACAGCATAGCCGTGATCCATTCTCACCTAAGATACCCGCAGCGACCCCTGCATTTCCTCACAAGTCCAGCCTCCGTGCCAGCCTTCCTGGCGGGCTCACGTCGGGATGTTTTGTTCCCGTGACGCTGGTCAGCCTTCCCTCGTTTGCACGAGCATGTTGGTAGATCTGCAAACCAGGGATTGGTGAGAATGCTTCTTGGGTGGTGGTCACTCCTCTCCTGGTTTTTCCTCAGGCTTTACCCTGCGAAGAGACTTACACAAAGTCCTGCTGAGCCATGACGTGGGAGTGTTTGGGGTCATTGTCCCAAAATAGCTGGGATGTCCTGTTCTTCCTCTGCAGCGATGCTCTATCTGAGCCTCAAATATCTTTGCACCTGTTGGAATAGCAGTCACTTGTCAGCGGGGTGACTTGACCTACGCTTGTGGGGCGATTGGGTTACTTTCCAGGCTGCCGCCCTTTGGAGTTTGGTTGGAGGAAAGTTCTCTGGAAACGTAAGCTTGATTTCTTTTTGGTAGAAATATGTATCCCATAAGATTCCCCCGTCCCGCCCTGAACCGCCCATGCTGGTAACGCAAAGCAAAGCTCTGGATGCAGAAGTAAATCGCATGTGCCTGCTGTGGGTGCTCAGGGCGCTGTCATCTTTTCTTGTATTGAAAACTCCAAATCTATTCATAGTTTAATTTTTTTTAAATATTAAGAGAATATTAACATGGGTGGTTTAGAGTTTGAATGTCCTGAATGCGTCCTCAGTTGAATGTCTGCGTTCTGACATTGGTATCTTCTGTGCATGCCACTTTCTTTCTTCTCCAGTGCATCTATTACATTTTCTTAATGATTAAAACGTGATTTTTTTGGTAATTGTGTGGATTTTAGAAAAACCTGAGAATAACTTTTTTTTTTAATTAATTTTTTTTTTTGAGACGGTCTTGCTCTGTTGCCAGGTGCCAGGTTGGAGTGCAGTGGCATGATCTCTGCTCACTGCAACCTCTGCCTCCTGGGTTCAAGCAATTCTCCTGCCTCAGCCTCCCAAGTAGTTGGGACTACAGGCACGCACCACCACACCCAGCTAATTTTTGTATTTTTTAGTAGACACACACAGGGTTTCACCACGTTGGCCAGGATGGTCTCAATCTCTTGACCTCGTGATCCACCCGCCTCGGCCTCCGAAAGTGCTGGGATTACAGGCGTGAGCTGCCGCACCTGGCCTAGAATAACTTTTAAAAACATCTTTTTTTTTTTCTTTTAGTCTGGTCTAACTTGTAATTAAAACATCTTTTCTGATACTGACCTCACAACTTAGAACATGATAGCTTTTGTTTTGTTTTGTTTTGTTTTTTGAGACGGAGTCTCACACTGTCACCCAGGCTGGAGTGCAGTGCTGCAATCTCTGCAGCCTCCAACCTCCTGGGTTCAAGCGATTCTCCTGCCGCAACCTCCTGAGTAGCCAGGACTACAGGCGCCTGCCACCATGCCCGGCTGATTTTCTTTATTTTTTAGTAGAGACCAGGTTTCACTGTTGGGAAGGCTGGTGTCAAATCCTGACCTCGTGATCCACCTGCCTTGGCCTCCCAAGGTGCTGGGATTACAGGTGTGAACCACTGTGCCTGGCCAATTTAAAGAGTTTCACTCCAGGCTAGAGGCTCTGGCGGGGGGTGGTTGCAGGAATAAAACCTCCTTTGAGCCGGTCCAGTCAGGTTGAGGGGGTGGCCAAGCACGCACGCTTCTGCCAGACACTGTGGCCGAGCGGAAGCCCTGGGCCTGTGGGATCGCTGGCCGTCCTGCTGCAGGGCCTGCGTGCCTGTGAGCTGCCTGGCCCTGCCAGATGTCTCCCAGAGGCTGTCCTCCTGCAGGGAGCTGCCTCATTTGACCTCTTCCACCTCCTATGTCCTTTGCAGGTCCACCGAAGGCCTGAGAGTGTGTGGACAGGACAGGGCCAAGTGTTGACAGTTAGGGTGGCTCCTCTGCGTCGAGGCAGTGCCTGCGGGCGGTGCTGTGCCCTCCTGAAACAAAGAGAAGGTCAAGACTGGATGTGTGGCGCTTCCAACAGCCATTGGGTGCAGCAGGAGGGAGCGCTGCCTCCGTCTGCCATGCTGGGCTTCCTGGCTGACTGCGTGCCGTGTTGGCCGTCCCGGGCCAGGGTTCTCTGTGGAGCCTGCCCTCTGCCCTCTCTGCCTGCAATGTGTGACACCAGGATCCAGAAAGCTGCGGGGCCATGCTCCTGAGTAGGGCGGAGCTTGGGGTGCTCGGGGCTTAGGGCAGGCTCCGCAGGCTGCGGGGGTGGCAGATACTCCTGAGCACCTGTGTTGACCTCAAACAGAAGTTTGATTTTCTCATTGTTACACAGTAACCCTCTATAAGAGATTTTTGTCTGAAGAGAGTAGTCTGTGGTTCAGAAAGGTGTTCAAGGGACCTCTGATTTCAGCCTTGGACTCTTGCCGCATCCTCTGCCGGGCATGGGCAGTGCAGAGGTTTGCCCTTGGGAAAACAGCTGACGCTGTGGGTGCCAGGAGGGAAGCTCCTGATCTGGGCCTGACTGGACCTAAGGAGACCATCCACTGTGACTCTGACCGTGAGCTGCTGTGGGCATCATGGCGGCGCCTTGTCTTGAGGATGGATTTTCTTATCTTCCCAATTCCTTGGCCTTCATCCTGCTGGGCCTCGTTGGCATTTGGGGTTTTGTGCATTCTGTGGTTGGTGTGCACAGAGCCAGCATTCCTCCTCAGACCTCTCACTCCTGGCCTGCTGTCTCCTCCCTGGCTATCGGCCCAGATCAACGCATCTGTCCCCACCAGACGCATTACTGATGGTTGGGGCATCAGCATGGTAATTAAAGTTCTTTGTAAAGTTTGTAGTGTGCCACAGCTCAGAAGTTAATCTTAACTGCTTCCTTTCAAACAGATGGAACTAAATCAAATTCAGGAGAGAAATTTCGTTAAAGTGATCCGTACTCACAATTCCACATGGTCTCTAGACCCTGAGGGTGTGAATTCAGTGTTATACCATGTGAACCTGTTTCTGGTTGCTGTGACTAAGACGCAACTGCACAGCCAACCTGGCACCTTCAGCAAGTTCCACGCCGGCGCCGGGGCACACAATCCTTTCTCCTTTTCCTCCCATGACTTACCACATGGAAAAGGTAGAGAATAATGAGAATTTCTGGTGTCGGGGTTGCATGTGTTTGCTGAAACTGTTGGCCCAGTTACTTTGGAAAAGGCCTCACTCAGTGTTGACGCCGTCCTCCTCCCGAAGCCGGTGGAGGCCCAGCTCTCAGCCCTCCTGGCTGTGCTGGGCGGGGAGGGGAGCGGGCACTCCACCCCAGGTGTCCTGGGCAGCAGGTCCCACCTCCGAGGAGACAAGTTCAGTGCCTCCTTACCTGCCTGCTAGGTAGATAAAAAGCTTACTTTATGATTATCTTTTCACATGCCAAGTTGAAACATAATTTCATTGTCTTACAACTGAGCTTTTTCTACGCAACATTTGTCATGCCTTTTTATATTTAAATTTGCTGCTTAACATACCTTTTCTGCTGAGAATCTGTCATCACTTACCTTACATCTGAGAAAAGTTTATTCTAAAACATTTCATAACCTCAAAACGAAACCCGCAGTGGTTCATGCCTATAGTCCCAGTGCTTTGGGAGGCTGAGGCAAGAGGATTGCTGCAGCCCAGGACTTCAAGACTAAAAATAAAAACATGAGCAAGGTGTGTTGGCGCGCCCGTGTAGTTCCAGCTACTCCGAAGGCTGAGGTGGGAGGATCGCTTGAGGCCAGGAGGTTGAAGCTGTAGTGAGCTGAGATTGCACCGCTGCACTCCATCCTGGGTGACACGAAAATGTTGCCTCAAAGAATAATTAAATGAAAATTAAGGAAAAACAGAAGATACCCCACTCATTAGCAGCTGCTTCTCATCCACCCTCCTCCCCCATTCCTGGTGGCTGCTGTCTGCCCTCCGTACCTGTGGACATTTACGTAAATAGATCAGGCAGGTGTGCCCTTGGCTCTTCTGCTTTCGCTTGGTGTGTTCCCAGGTTCACGCATGTCAGAGCGTGTGTCAGTATGTGGTTGATGCTTGTCTTCTGTCCTTTGTGTCCCTGTATTTCTCCATCACTACCTTTTTTTAACTTAAGTTTCCTTGATGCTTACTTTACCATACACTGGTCCTCCCTTACCCACAGGGGATGCATTCCAAGACCCCCCAGTGCTGCCTGAAATCGTGGATGCCGTTTTTCCCTGTGCATACCTGTCACCAACTTTTAACTCAGAGGAATCCCATTATGGCGTCTGCAACACATCTGAATTGCAGTGTCACCTCTCCTGCGCTTTGGGGCCGTGATTAAGTGAAATAGGGTGACTTGAACACAAGTACCGTGATGCTGCGACGGTCGGTCTGATCGCCGAGATGCCTGCTTGTGGGCGGGTGGTGCCTGCAGCGTGGGTAATTCAGGCAGAGGGATGACCCCCGGCCTGGCCTGCCAGATCTCAACCAACCATTCAGCATGGCAGGCACTTTAACACTCATGAGTTGTTTATTTCTGGAATTTTTTATATATTTTCAGAGTGAGGTTGACCACAGTAACAAACCGCAAAGGGGACTGCTATATATATTGAGCTGTTTTCTTAGCACTTGCCCTGAGCGTTACGGCGAGCGCCTTCTAACAATATGGTTTGGATTAATACCAAGCTAATTTTAAAAGTTTATAAAACCATTTGCCAGTGTAACTTCATTCCCTTCTCTGCCTTGTGCGCTCATATTGTCGTACCAAGCAGATCTTTTTTTTTTGAGACAGAGTCTTGCTCTGTTGCCAGGCTGGAGTGCAGTGGCGCCACCTTGGCTCACTGCAACCTCTGCCTCCCGAGTTCAAGCAATCTTCCTGCCTCAGCCTCCTGAGTAGCTGAGACTACAGGTGTGTGCCACTACTCCAAGCTAATTTTTTCATTTTTAGCAGAGATGGGGTTTCACCATGTTGGCCAGGCTGCTCTCAATCTCTTGAGTTCGTGATCCGCCTGCCTTGGCCTCCCAAAGTGCTAGGATTACAGGCGTGAGCCACTGTGCCCGGCCCAAGCACGTCTTTATATCTTTTTGTGCCCATTGCTTTATGCACTTTTCTTTTAAATCAGGAGGAAGAAGAGCTAGAAATAAAAGCCACGTTGTTTTGGCTTCTGTTACCTGCACTGCTGCTCCTGTTTCTTCCTGGAAATAACAGTCTGGGGTCTTCTGTTTCAGCCCGAAGGACTTCCTCTGGTATTTCTCGCAGGACAGGTCTGCTAGTGATGGATCCTCTCAGCTTTTGTTTTTGTGAGAATGTGATAATTTCTCCTTCATCCTTGAGAGATCATTTCCTGGAAGTGGACTTCAAGGTCCACAGGCTTTTCCCTCAGCGCTGGGCAGCACTCCCTGCTACCTCCTCTGTCAGCCGGGACTGCGTGTCACGAGCCGCGTCCGTCTTCCCAGAGCTGTATGTCATTAGCCTCACCTGTTTTCTCGGAGCTGTGTGTCATGAGCCTCACCTGTCTCCCCAGGCTGCGTCGTGAACCCCGTCTTCCCAGGGCTGCGTGTCGTGAGCCTCACCCATCTTCCCAGGCTGCGTTGTGACCCCGTATTCTGGGACTGCATGTCACGAGCCTCACCTGTCTTCTCCAGGCTGCATCTTGAACCCCGTCTTCCTAGGGCTGCATGTCGTGAGCCTCACCCGTCTTCCCAGGCTATGTTGTGACCCCGTCTTCCCAGGGCTACGTGTCGTGGGCCTCACCCGTCTCCCCAGGCTGCGTTGTGATCCCATCTTCCAGGGCTGTGTGTTGTGAGCTGTACCCATCTACCCACTGTGCACTCACTGCCCTCAGGCTTTGTCCTGAACCCTGCTGAGGTTTGACTGTGATGGTTGAGTGGGTCTCTGTCAGTTTGTCTGACTTGGGGTTCATTGAGCTTGTATGTGGAAATTATTATTATTACTGTTATTTTCATTGAATTTGGGAGGTTTTGGCCATCGTATCTTCAAGGGTTCCCTCTGCCCTTTTCTCTCCCTCTGTCTGGCTTGAGGGTGCCCCACAGGCCTTGGAGGCTCTGCTGAGTTTTTTCATGTTTTTCTCTGTTCCCTGACTGGATCCTGTGAACTGGCCCATCTTCCAGCTTGCGAATTCTGTCTTCTGCCTGCTCGACTCTGCTGCTGAGCCCCTCTCTAGTGGATTTTTTTCGGTGATTGTATTCAGCTCCAGGGGTTGAGGGAGCTCTATTTCTGTCTTTGTCTCTGCTGAGGGCCCTGTGTGTGTTGTGCCCTCGGGGCTCTGACGGGCGGTGGACGGCCCAGCCCTGGCCTTCACCCCGGCTGTGCAGAGCTGCATGGTCAGGCTGCAGCCAGCCCAGGGCCTCTTGGGCCCGTCCAGGGTGGGCGCAGCCCTGCACGTGTTCACACCATGTAGAGCCCCAGAAGATGCCAGAGCTTTTCTGAGCCTATGTGGACGTCTCATTCGCAAGTGTTTTCCCCGCAGCCCCTTAGCAGTCCCAGCTGGCGTCTCTACTGTGGGTGGCTGCAGCTGTGCTGTGAAACACTCGCCAGGGACTGTTTCCAGCAAGTGCTGGAAATCTTTGACACCAAGAGAGCTCTGACCCAGCCACGGCAGTGAGGTGCCCCGCAGGTGGGCTCGGGCAGTTGTGCCTGGCACTTTTGGGGTCAGAGCAAAGTTAATCACCCAAAGCTTGTTCCGTCGGACACTCAGCCTGTGCTCTCCATAAACACTCCTTGGATGGTTGCAAACCTGCCCGAATTTCCACAGCTCTGAAAACATTGGTTTTGATGATTTTTACCACTTTTTCTTTTATAGAGGAAAAGATTTTGGAGGTGCTTCCTTTGCCATTCTAGAAGTGCTACTTCTATAGGTTTAAAAAATAAGCTTATTTCATTAATTTAATTGGCCAGGTGCAGTGGCTCACACCTGTAATCACAGCATTTTGGGAGGCCAACGTGGGCGGATCACTTGAGGTCAGGAGTTCGAGACTAGTCTGGCCAACAGGTTTTAGTAGAAACCTTGTCTCTGAAAAAAAAATTACAAAAATTAGCCTGGGGTGGTGGCAGGCGCCTGTAATCCCAGCTACTCGGGAGACTGAAGCAAGGAAATCTCTTGAACCTGGGAGGCAGAGGTTGCAGTGAGCCGAGATCACGAGACCACACCACTGCACTCCAGCCTACGTGACAGAGCAAGAGTCCTTCTTCCAAAAAAAAAACAAACAACAAATATATATAAATATAGATAGTTTAATTCACCTATTGAACCTTATTTAAAAGTTTTTATTATTTAGGAAGAAAATAATAAAATTTAAAAGGGAAGGAACCTAGGTTTCCAAATATCTTCGGTTTTCATGGCTGTAATCCCAGGATGGTGAACTTCTTAATGTGACTCTTGAAGATGTTACAGTAACCCTTTAGGAATGGTAGCGAGCAGCGCTTGTTACACGCAGCTGTCACCGGTGCGGACTTGTGTCCCTGAAACCAGGACTTCGTGTTCTCTGCAAAGTCTCTGAGCACATGTTTTCTGTGAGTGGCGGCTTGTGGTGCAGAGTGGCGGCTCCGTGGATATTTGCTGAAGGTGCTGAATTCTAGCTAATAACAGATGATGCATTTTTCTAGCTTACTGGTATTTTTTATTGTTATTAATGTGTACAGGGTGAACTTGGAAGTGAAAAGAAAGCTACATTGCCTGAAAAAGAAGAGACACATAGGCTCCAGAGTGCGCAGGCACAGCCTTTTCACCAAGAGGAGAAAGAATCTTTGTCTCTGCAACTTCAAAAGAAGAATCACCAAGTCCAGCAGGTGTGTAGAATATGCCTTTCCCTTGTAATAAGACGTGTACAGCATAAAAATCATTTTATTTTGGTGGTAAGACGTGTAGCTTAGGAGTCATCATAACCGTATTTCGGTGCCTCGTTCCATGGCGGAGGTGTGTTCAGCCATCTTGCAAAACTCAGGTCCGGCCCCATTCGACTCTCACTGCCCGTTCTCCCTCCCCTGGCACCGTGGCCCACACCTGTCATCCCAGCACTTCCAGAGGATGAGGTAGGAGGACCACTCCACCCCAGGAATTCGAGACCAGCTTGGGCAACATAGGGAGGCCCTGTCTCTACAAAAAAATTTAAAAATTAGCCAGGTGTGGTGGCACGCGCCTGGAGTCCCGGCTTCTCAGGAATCTGAGGTGGGAGGATTGCTTGTGTCCCGGAGATTGAGGCTACAGTGAGCCGTGGTCGAGCCACTGCACTCAGCCTGGGCGACAGAATGAGACCTTTTCAAAAAGAAAGATCTTTGTCTGCCTGGCAGCTGACTTTTGTGAATGACCAGTCACAGTGACTTACTGTAATTGCTGTTGGAGCAGTGGATCTCTGATGAACCACCCCTTCCCTCCCCTGGCCTCAGGTTCCAGCTGGGGATGCCGATGTATTCTTCTTTTGTAAATGATTAATAATGGAGGAAAAACAGTACCAGTAATTTTCACCTTGAATCAGCACCTCGTTTACCTTTGCCGTATTTTTATTAAATGTGCTCCTCGGCCTGTGCGAGGGCCGCGTCTCCACCACTGTTGGTCAAGGCAGTGTGCATTGAGGAACGCGCCAAAATGCCTTCTGCTTTCGCAGCATCGCAGAGCTGAAAAGTCCTATGTCAGAGACTCGAATAGCGAACGTGACGTTGAAAGTCCCTTGCAGCCATTGACTTTTAACCATATCGTTTTAACTAAAGCTTTAACAATCTTTCCTCATAGCTGAAAGACCAGGTTTTCTCCTTGAGTCACGAGATAGAAGTGTGCCGTGCTGAGCTGGAGGCGCTGCAGCAGAGGCGGGAGCGGGAGAACCAGGAGGGTGCAAACCTTCTCTCCATGCTCAAGGCCGACGCCGACCTGTCCAACAGTGAGAGGTCAGTGTGTCCTCGGCCCCAGGGCTGCCTCGTGGCTGCCTGCCCCCGCTGGGTCACGTGGAGACCCTTGGTCCCTGGCTGACCGGCTCCTGGCCCCGTGGCTGGTGCCACCGTGCACACTGACTCCTGGTGGACAGGGACCCGGCCTCCTCATTCCTCTCACCTAAGAAGATTGTAAGCACTGGAAGCACACGCCTGCCTGCTTGCTGTGTCTCAGCTTCCCATCTAGCCTCCCTGGGAAACCCCGTCCCCCTCCTCCCACCCAGAGCCCGGCCCCTCCCCTTAGATGTTGGCGTCCCCACGGTGCATCCAGGTCCTTGTCCCTGGCGTGGGGTGCAGGCCCACACGTCTCATGGTTCCTGTGGCTTGGACTGTGTGGGAACGTCATGCCTCACACATCTCTCTGTGTCACGCGTGTTTCTGAGACCTGCCTGAGCAGCGGCCATAGCCCTGCCCGTTCCTTTCTGCGCTGGGAGCCTGTGACTGGGGACCTGCAGGCAGTGGGCTGAGCGCCCAGCCCCAAGGGCTCTCCCAGGGCAGGGCATGCGTGTGCTCACCATGGGCTACAGGGCCGCCTCCGCTGAGCGCATGGGTCCAGGCCTGTGTCCTGCCCTGGCGCCTCCTCACCTGCGGCAATGCCATCCCTCAGGCTTGACTGCCCCTTTATCTCGTTTGGGGTCTTAAGAAACTGCTACTCTGACACCATATAGGTTTTTCCAGGTCATCTCACAGGGTTTTATGTTTTGCTTTTGTGTGACTCTGGGGTGAGCCTACAGCTCTTCCGTTGTTCTTGCTTGCAGCTGTGTGGGCAGTGGACTCAGCACGGAGTTGGCCAGTGCAGCCTCCCCCTGGGTGGGTGTCCTCCCTGTTCCCTTTCGTGGGTCTTTGGCTGCTCCCATCAGTGTGTCCCCCCCGAGGCCTCTGTTCCTGTGGTGTGTCCCCCCCAGGTCTCTGTGTTCTGCTCCTGTGTCCTGAAGCCCTGGACTGGGTTTGGCTGCACCCCGGAGCCCATCCAGGGTCAGGAGACTGGGTCAGGCTGATGGGATTCTCTGAGTTCACAGCTGTTCTGGAGTGTTGGCGTCTGTCACGCTGAGGGTCCATCCGTGTTTGGGGCGTGTCTGTGCAGATCTCCTCTGTTCTTTTCATCGAGTTCTGTGATTTTTCTGTGAGGACCTTGCCTTTTCTTGCACTTGGCTGTGGGCACCTTGTAGCTTTTGGTGCTGACTCTATTGAGTCACCGGAGCCATGGCGAGCGGCAGGCGAGGTGGCTCCCTAGCCTCTAAACTGAGGGGCACAGAGGTTGGCAATGGGTGGGGCAGCCTGTGCTCTAAACTCGAGGCGTGCAGAGGTGGGAGGTGGGTGGTGGGTGGGGTAGCCCAGCCGCTAAACACAAGGGGCGCAGAGGTGAGCCTGCCGTCCCTATAGGCTGGAGGGAGTGCCTGTCATGAGGAGGGGCAGCTGCCAATGCCCTGCTGCCTGCAAGAGTTGGGCATTTTGGGGGCTGGGAGTGTGCCTGGGAGTGGGTGGCATTCTCTCCTCAGGACTCCCGCTCCCTATTACTTGCCCAGGGGCTCCTCGGGGCCCGCACAGCACTTCTGCAGGTCTCGCCTCACGGTCTCCATGAATCAGTCCTCGTCATCTGCTCCACAGGGTTGAGGTCTGGGGGCCAGAGCTGTGAACGGAGTGGAGGGAGGGCCAGCTGTGTATGTGCGGGGTCAGCCTGCCCTTCCTCAGCGGCGTCGCAGTCGGGAGGGCTGCCCCTAAATCGCGGTGCAGGGGGCAAGGCGTGCAGGGGCCTGGGCCCCCGGAGCCCCTGTGTGTAGAAACAGAAGCATCTCAGACCACACGTCCACGAGGCTCAGAGGAAGGCTGGGAGACGGCATCCTCCTCTCACCATGCGACTCCTGTGAACGTGTGGCTTAGGCGTGATTGGCGTTGGACAGACATCTTGTAAAACCGCTGGCTGGTGCAGCCTGTGCTCCAGGGGAGAGACGGAGCCTGTGTGCTGCTCCTAGGTGATTTACACTAGGCGCCCACATCACATACCTGCAGGATGGGCTTGTTGCGTTCATAATACGGCGCCTTTTGCAAATCAGAAATGGTATCAGGAAGACCTCACCTAGGAAGCCCACGTCCCGGAGTGGACCCACGTGGTTGTCTTGTCTGTGGTCTCAGCTTCCCGTGCTCACGGGAGTGAGGATCGTGTCTTCCGGCCCGCGGCGTGCAGACTGGTGGGCAGCCCCTCAGCAGTGTCCGGGGTGGGTTCCCATGCCGTGACCAGCTCACCTGATGGGTGTTTCCTGTCTCAGAGGGGCCCTCCAGGACGCCCTGCGCAGGCTGTTGGGTTTGTTTGGAGAGACGCTGAGGGCAGCCATCTCCCTGAGGAGCCGGATCGGGGAGCGCGTGGGGCTCTGTCTGGACGATGCAGGCGCAGGCCTGGCCCTGTCGGCAGGTGAGTGTGCCAGGACCAGCCCCGCAGCCACCCGCCCTGTGCTTGCAGCCCCTGTGTGGGCCTGGAGCTCTCAGAGAGGATCCTCTGGGAAGGCACTGCTTTCCCGGTTTCCTACTAGTTGCTGCACTTAGAGAAGGCCAAGAGTGGGGTCTGGGCTAAATTTGCCAGCTCCTGCGACGGATGCCGTCCTGTCTCAGTTCTCGGCTGGGCCGTCATTCTGAGATGCCTTGTCATTGTGGCTGCCGTGGCAGCAGCCAACTTGCTCGCTGAACCACGTGTGCTGGTATTTGCCCATCTTTCAGCTCCGGCGCTGGAGGAGACGTGGTCTGATGCAGCCCTGCTGGAGTTGGACAGAACTTTGTCTGAATGTGCAGAGATGTCTTCCGTGGCTGAGATTAGCAGCCACATGCGTGAAAGCTTTCTCATGAGCCCAGAAAGTGTGCAGGAATGTGAGCAGCCCATCCGGAGGGTCTTCCAGAGCCTCAGCCTGGCCGTGGATGGCCTCCTGGAGATGGCCCTGGACTCCAGCAGGCAGGTGAGGCCCAGGCTCCCAGGGTCCTGTGGAGACGTGAGGACTGAGTAGCTGATGTTGCCTCACAAGCCTGACGGACGCTGGTGCCAGCCATAGTCTCGCGGGTTTCTCCCCAAGGAGGTGGCTTTTCTGAATCAGATGAGGAAGTGGGCTTGCTATGAATGCGATAGAATCAGTTTAAGTTGGGTAATACACAGGTACATTTATTTTACTTCACTTCATGCACCACTGTAAATCCATGTGGAATGTTTTCATATTTGGAGGTTATCACTAAAAAAGGAAATTGTTTTTTAAATCCTTTTAGAACATTTCAGACAATTAAAAAAGATATTAAATAGGAATACACGGAAAGCAATCAAAGATCCTTTTTTCAGCCAGACACAACGGCTCATTCCTATAGTCCTAGCACTTTGGGAGGCTGAGGTAGGAGGTTCACTTGAGCCCAGGAGTTTGAGCCAGCCTGGGCAACATAGCAAGACTCCCATCGTACAAATTTTATTTATTTTTTAATTTAGCCAGGCATGGGTGGCATGCACCTGCAGTCCCAGCTCCTCAGGAGGCTGAGGCAGGAGGATTGCTTGAGCCCAGGAGGCTGAGGCTGACTGCCGTGAGTCATGGTTGTTCACTGCACTCCAGCCTGGGTGACAGAACGAGACCCTGTCTCAAAAGAAAAAAATGTTTTGCTAAGTTTTGAATTCAGAAGTGACTCTGGGCCTCTTAGCCTATAGATGGTCTGGGAGTCCCACACCAGACCCACTTGCCAGGGGAGTGTCTGAAGGAAGAGAGAGGGACCAGGGCTGAGCTGGGAGGCTGGGAGGGACCGTTGTCCGCGTACAGGGTCCTCGTTGGAGACTGGGGCCCCGGCCCTGCCTGGGTGGTGATGGCCTGAAGGGCCTGGGAGTAAAAGTAACGTAAGCTTCAGTTATTTTTGATCTGGAGTTTTGATTTGTAAATGTGTTTTAACAGCTGGAAGAAGCACGCCAAATTCATTCTCGTTTTGAAAAAGAATTTAGTTTTAAAAATGAGGAGACGGCACAGGTTGTCAGGAAGCACCAGGGGCTGCTGGAGTGCTTGAAGGAGGAGACCGCGGCAAAGGCAGAGCTGGCGCTGGAGCTGCACAAGACGCAGGGTGAGCAGCGCGGGGCCTCGGGCGCCTGGAGCCATTACGGGAGCAGGCCCGGCCTCACTGGAGGAAGGAAGCCTTCTGAATGGGGTTTTAAAAGTGAAATGTAAAACAAAGCCAACGGTGGGAGGTACCCATGGTTTGGGAGGAACGGGGTGGTTGGGAGCTGCTGTGGCCGGCAGGGCCGTTGGAGGTACCCAGCTGGATCCTAGACGCCTCCGGCTCTTAGCTCTGCTGCTCTCAGGGGCGGTGTCCGGGTTCCTCCCTCCCAGCAGGCCGTCCTCCGTTGCCTGTGGCGCTTGTCTCAGGTTTCCTTGCTTGAGGTCTCTATGCAAATCATGAAGCAGGTGTGGGTATGGGGTGATGTCAGCTCTTGCACCCAGGGCTGGCTTTCTCAGAGCATCTCTGTGTCCCCCAAAGGTACCCTCGAGGGATTCAAGGTGGAGACTGCGGATCTGCAGAAGGCACTGGCCGAGAAGGAGGATTCCGAGCACCGCCTGGTTCTGGAGCTGGAGAGCCTGAGGCGGCAGCTGCAGCAGGCAGTGCAGGAGCAGGCGGCACTGAGGGAGGAGTGTGCCCGTCTGTGGAGCCAGGGGGAGGCCGCAGCCGCGGACGCCGAGGCCAGAGAAGCTGGTGAGGGGCGTGGGCTCTGGAGGGCAGTGCGAGCTGTGGGACATTGGCGTGGCTGCCGCGGCTTCCCCAGCCCCCAGGGATGCTCATAGTGTCTTTAGAGGGCCAAGTGTACACCAGCTTGCTGCTTCTCCGGAACGCTGGGCGTGGGAAGCTTGTGCAGGATCAGTGAGGGGTCCGCTGGCCTTGCTGCCCTTTCGGAGAAGGTGGGTTGTCTGTTGGCCCTGCTGGTTGGAGGGTCCCCCCACCTCTGTGAGCTGGAAATAAGAGGAGTTCTGAGTCCAACAGCAGCAGCTGGAGGCAGAGCCAAGCCGCGGCAAACGAGAGCTGCTTTACGATCTCATTGAAAATAGCCAAGTGCCTAATACTAACCCCAATTAGGAAAACATAGTTTTAACAAAATTAGTTTATATCATTTCAAATTTTTAGATATTTTGGTTTTAAAGGCATTTAAAATGAAAACGGTCAAAACATAAGAAGCTTAAAATGTCGAGCCTGCAGGGAACTGCGTCCTCGGTAGCTTGCTGAGCTTGAGCAAAGGCTTTTCCCAGGGCTGGGGTGTCCACCCTCGGTCCTGATACTGTGCCTCCCTGGTTGCTGCTTCCAACTCTGGCTTTCTCCCCATGCCTTTTCAGCTCATACCGGGCTGGCCCTGCTACCCGCGTGCCCACTCTTCCATCCCGTAGACACCCTGCACTCCTGGGATCTCAGGCTCCCACCCTGCAAACACCCTGCACTCCTGGGATCTCAGGCCGCTACCCTGCAGATGCCCTGCACTCTGGGATCTCAAGCTCCCACCCCTGAAACGCCCTGCACTCCCGGGATCTCAGGCTCCCTCCCCGCAGACACCCTGCACTTCCGGGGTCTCGGGCTCCCACCCCACAGATGCCTTGCACTCCCTGGGGTCTCGGGCTCCCACCCCGCAGACGCCCTGCACTCCCAGGGTCTCGGGCTCCCACCCCGCAGATGCCCTGCACTCCCGGGGTCTCAGGTGCTCGGGAGACAGGAGCCGGTGCTTTTCATTCCTTCCAGGATGTTCGTGGTCTCAGGGTCATCCCTTCCCAACACAAACTGGAGTTAAAAGCTTGGGCATTGCAGGCACCACCTCAACCAATTCAGAAGTCTCATTTTTTGTTTCAAAAACTTTTTTTTTTGACGTTTTTCTCTTTAGAAAACAACCAGCTTTTGATTTTTGTGGCCATTCTCATTTGCTGTCTTCTGTCTCGCTGATTTTTGCCCTTGTTCCTATGATTTCTTGCTCCTATGGTTTCTTTTGTTTTGTTTTTTGAGACGGAGTCTTGCTCTGTTGCCCAGGCTGTCCTGCAGTGGCATGATCTCAGCTCACTACGACCTCCGCCTCTCAGGTTCAAGCGATTCTCCTGCCCCAGCCTCCTGAGTAGCTGGGATTACAGGCACGCATCACCACACCCAGCTGATTTTTTATATTTTTGGTAGAGATAGGGTTTCACCACGTTGGCCAGGCTGGTCTTGAACTCCTGACCTCAAGTGATCCACCTGCCTTAGCCTCCCAAAGTGCTGGGATTACAAGCATGAGTCACTGTGCCCGGCCAGCTCCTGTGGTTTCTGGCTTTCTTCGTTCTGTGGGCCTTTTGGGTTAGACACCGGCAGGCATGTTTGCCGCCTCGCAGGCTGTGGGTTCAGGTCGTGCCTCCTGGTTGTGCCCCAGCCTTTCCACCTGTGGTGCTCGTGTTGACATTTGGGTCGCACAAGCCTGTGATTCTTTGGCCCAGCATGGAAGGCGTTGTCTCGCGGGGTGTTTTCAACAGCCTGTGATCACGTCCAGACTTTGTATTCTTCTTTTTTGGTTCATTTCTAACGTTCGTGTTTATCCTGTTTCTATTTTTTATGTACATTTCTGAGGTTGAAGGATTAGCCTGGCGCTTTTATCCTCGTATATCTTTTCTTGTCCTTTCATTTTGAGTGTTTTTTAACGCTCTGTTCTAGCTGTGGCTCATGTGAATACCGCGCTCACGACTTTAAAAAAGGCTCCCTGTGAGTGTCTTCTTTTGGTCCATTTAGCCAGTGTTTTTTGGCCGCACCTGCTGGTGTTGGGCCCTTCCTGCTGCTCTTGGTGTTTCCTTTCTGCCTGCCTGCTTGGCCTTGGCCTTGCTCTGGGGTGGATTTTCCTTGGCCAGCTGTGAAGTCCTCACTGTGGAGTTGGCTGCTGCCGGGCTCAGGCCAGTGTTGTCTCCCCACGGGCCTCCAAGTGCTACTGCCCCTGCGCGCCATGTGTCCACAGAGGGAGGGCCGGGAGGGCCTGGAGTCTCCTCCGTCGTCTCCACCGCGAGTGAAGTTGTGCTGGAGACACGACTCAAGATGCCGTTTCTTTTCCTTGGAGGCGTTCGTTTTCCTGCGTCTCCTCAGGGACTTTTCAGGAACGACTCTGACGTCCTGCATTGCTCTCAGCACCCAGGGCCTGCATCTGTGTCCAGGCTCTGCTGTAGCGTCTGGCATGCGTCGTTGCGTCTCCCTCGATGCTTTCTCTGCTTGCCCTCTGCTGTCCCGGGGCGGCCTCATGGCCGGGCCCCTCCCTGTGGATTCTTCTGTCCTGTTTCCAGTGTCTTCGTGCCCAGCCAGCGGTAGCTGGGCCGCACTCTGACAGGGGAGATCACCTGGTGTTTCATCACCATGAGCTCTTGGACTTCAGCCCAGTCACGTCATTAGTCAGGACTCCTGGCAGAGAAAGGGGTGTGTGGCCTGTGTATTCTTGAATCGCCTGGTGAAGCCTAGGCCCAGTGGCCAGGGCCCCTGTGGCCAGTACCGGTGTCATGCCCTGGGCCTGGGCACATGGGGCTGAGCACCACGGAGGCTTCTTCCCAAGGCCTTGGTGGCCCCTCTGCTGCTTTGCCTCTGGTTCACCCCCTGCTGTGAGGCCTGGCCCACCAGGGAGTGCTGTGGCAGGTAGACGTGGGCTCTGGGTGTCCACAGCCTGCCGGGTCCCTGCAGGCCCCAGGATAGAAGCTGAGGCTTACCACGGGCCCTGCAGTGGCAGGTGCCTGGCATGCTGGGCACAGATCTCATGGAGCCCTTTCACATCCCAGGCGAACTGTGTTTTGTCACTGGGAAATTCTCATCATTTCTCTGGGGTCTTCTTGGTTTGCTTTCATTTTGATGTTGTTAACCCTGCCTTAGTTTCTCACTCTGGTTTCTTTCTTTTCCTTTCACCCTGGACCTGCAGTTGTGTGGCTGCACCCCGGCTACTGGCATACCCACTGTGGCCCTGACCACGCTCCCGGCAGGGCCTGTGCGCAGCGGCCCGGCCTGGCCGTATTGCGTGGCGCCTCCTCTGCTGTGAGGCGTGTTGCATGGCCCTCTTCCGGTGGTGCCACCTGTCCCATTTGTTCTCTTTGTTTCCTCAAAAAGCCCATGGGGCTGCACCTGCACAGGCGGTTGTGGGCATGGTGGACGCTGAGTCTAGAGATTGCTCAAGGCCAGCAGCGGTGCCTGGAGCCTTCACTGGCTCTGACTCTCAGATTCTAGGCTGCACGTTTCTGTTTCTGCCTCAGTAAATGCACACTTTCGTTCGTAGGCACAGCTGTCACTGCAGCACACAAGGACTCAGGTTTGTAAAGACAAATGCGTGATTTCTGTGTGATGTGCTGTGTGTTTGCACTGGATTTTGCAAATTATTTGCTAAAGAACTTCAGAACTTCTGTGGCAAACAATAAATACATCGATACTCTAATCGTCAGTATTCACGGAAATGGGTGGAGTTGTCCCATTTCAGTTCCCCAGCAACATGGGAGCATTTCTCTGATGACACTTACTACTTCCTAAGCTACAGTTTGTGCTGCTTTTCAGGAACTCTTGTGGCACTTGTACCTGTTGTTGGGCTGGGTCCCTGCTCTGGTCTCCTGGGAGGGCCTGGGCCTACTCAGTCCCCTGTGCCTGCTCAGCATGGGGGTCGCCTGCTCAGCCAGTGGGGATTGCGATCGTCCTGTGCCTCCCTGAGGCTGCGTGTGTGTCACAGGCGCCCGGCCCCAGTGCATGGCCCAGTGCCCTTGGCCCTGAAGACGGTGATGTTCTGGGCTGAGCGGAGCCCGGGTCGTGTCCAGGGCCAGGAGTGTAGTTGGGGAGCGGCCGTCCCCGGGCCCCACCCCTCTTCCCAGGTTGTGAATGGCATTGCCACTTCGGCATGTTTCCAGTGGAGTCGCCATCACTGCTGACAGCGGCGTGAGCGTTTATTGAGAATGTTACTTGCGTTGGTCATGATAGTTTGTAATAAAACACTAACAATTTTATAGATCAAAATGTTTTTTTGGAACCCGGTGAAATGTCAATTAACATGTACGAATTTAATAATTTAGTTTTTGGATGGCTTAAAGACTTCAGGATTCAGGCTGGGATTGGTTACTCACACCTGTAATCCCAGAGCCAAACTCTGTCTCTAAAAAAAAACAGTAATAAAATAAAGACTTCAGGATTCAGCAGCAGAGAGCCCCTTTTCTCAAGACACTCTTTAATCTGCAGTTTGCACTTGGGCTGGGGCTTCACTACCCAGGCTGTCTGTGCTGCTAGAACAGAATTCTTGAGGCCTGGGGATTCATCACGGACCGACCTTTGTGGCTCGCAGTGTTGGAGGCTGGGAAGCCTCAGGTGAAGGTGCCAGCAGGCTTGCTGTCTGGTGAGGGCTCGGTCTCTGCTTCTAAGGCAGAGCCTTACATGCTGCGTCCTCTGGAGTGGAGAGCTGGCTCCTCAGGATCCTTATGGGGCAGAGGCGGAAGGGCGAGAGGGAGGGCCCACGCCCACAGCCCTCTGATCGAGGCATCCCAACTGCTGTGAGGGTGGAGCCCTTCTGGCCTAATCACCTTTTAAAGGCCCCTCCAGTACAACCACACTGGCAATGAAATTCCAACATGAGTTTTGGAGGGGACAGAAATTTAAACCGTGATACACAGTTAATTTTATTTATTTATATTTATGAGACGGAGTCTCACTTTGCTGCCCAAACTGGAGTGCAGCTGTGATCTTAGCTCACTGCAACCTCAGCTCACTGCAACCTCTGCTCCAGATTCAAGTAATTTTCTTGCCTCAGCCTCCTGAGTAGCTGTGATTATGGGCATACACCACCACGCCCGACTGATTTTTGTATTTTTAGTAGAGACAGGATTTCAACATGATGTCCAGGCTGGTCTCAAACTCCTGACCTCAAGTGATCTGCCTGCCTTGGCCTCCCAAAGTGTTGGGATTACAGGTGTGAGCCACCGTGCCCGGCCTAGATTCCCTTTTGATTTACCAATGGGGCATTTGCCTTTCCCCCAGACATGTCACAACTGCAGGCACTGAGCACCGTCCGTCGTCTGCTGGGACTGGGCTTGCGTGGGGAGGGTCTTGGTCATGTGTTTCTGTCAGGGAGAGTGTTGTGAAGACAGAATTTCTGGAGAATTACCTGATGTGTCACTCAGAAGTCAGGCTTAAAAAATTTATTTTAGCCAATTTTGTTTTAAAAGATGGGCTTTTTACCCCAAAGTCACGTGACATCATTTTCGGTGGGTTTTGAGGGAATCTTCATCAGGAAATGGACCCCACGCAGTACTGCCCCTCAGGTGCAGGGCTTCCCCGTCTCTGTCTGCTTTGCCTCCTTAGCTCTCCGGAAGGAAGTGGAGGATCTGGTCACAGAACAGTCGGAGATCAAGAAGCAGGCTGAGAAGGACCGCTCAGCCCTGCTCGCCCAGATGAAGATTTTGGAGTTGGAGTTGGAAGAACAGCTGTCTCAGCATCTCGGGTGTGCCAAGCAGGCAGAGGCTGTCACTGCCCTGGAACAGCAGGTGGCGTCTCTGGACAAGCATTTGCGCAACCAGCGGCAATTCATGGATGTAAGAATTCTGAATAATGCATTTTATTTGCATCACTGAAAGCTGCCGTTATAGCTTGAGCTTCTTTCCAGATCATTACAAAAGCTTGTCTGGTGGGATGTTGAAGAAGGCGTCCCACACCTGCTGCACGGGGGCACCCGGGTCACTGACTTGGTGGGTGTCTTGGTTGCCCATGTTTGTGGCTCAGGCCTCCAAGGGCTGCCTTCCCTGGTCCTGCCACACTCCTTCTCAGTCCCAGAGGCTTCCTTTGGGGCCAGGCTGGGCCTGCGCCACGTGCTTTCACCAGCTCTTGTCCTCCTGCCCACCAGTTCCAGACGTTCCTGTGTTCCATGCAGAGGCCCGCTTTTCTTTACTTACCTCCCTTTTACAAAGGGACTGTGACGAGGGGGACATTTGAAGTCTGAGCTGCTAGGTGGTTGTGCTTCCATGTGCCGTGGAAGCCTGGGCCTTCGCTGCAAGGGTCACACAGGCCCCTTGAGGCGGTTCCAACATGCGGCTTCTCCTCCCAGGAGCAGGCCGCCGAGAGGGAGCATGAGCGTGAGGAGTTCCAGCAGGAGATTCAGAGGCTGGAGGGGCAGCTCCGCCAGGCGGCCAAGCCGCAGCCCCGGGGCCCCCACGACAGCCAGGTGAGTCCGCGTGGTGTGCGGCGCCGCAGCTGGCTGTCTTCTGCTGTGTTTTTAAGCTTAACTTTCTTTAACTTTCTGCCTTCCATGTACGTGAAAACGGCAGCAGGCGCCGCTGGATGGAGAGGTGAGGAAGTGCCGACGAGACAGGCACTCCCTGCGCCCGTGCCCGGGCTCCCCTGCACCCACGGGGACCGTCCTGCTGCCCACTCGCTTCTCTCACTCTTGCTTGGGCGGCAGCCACCTGCTTTCCTTTGCCGGAGGAAGCTGTAGTAGGTTTGTTTATTCATTTTAAAAGTTAACGATGGATTCACAGGCTGCTGTTAGAGGTAAGACTCTGATCCCTCGCGGCCGACATGTGGTTCCCCAGAGGTCACATCTGCAAAGCTGGAATGCAGTGTCACAGCTGGGATGGGACCCGGTGACGCTGCAGCGCCTTCTGCCCTCCAGGGACCCTTATGTGCCCTTTCACGGCCATGCCGTTGTCCTGTCTCTGGCAACCACTCCCCCGTCGTCCGCTTCTAAAACTTTTCCATCTTTCTGATGTGTGAAGTCTGTCATCTTTGGGGATTGACACTGTTCACCGACTCTCTGGAGATTGATCCAGGTTTCTGAATGTAGCCATAGCTTTTTCTTTTTGTTACTGAGTAGTATCCCATTCTTATCTATCCGAATAAATTTCATTTTCCTGACACATTTTGTATTCTCGAGAACGCCTTCCTAACACAGCTTCACCCAGTTGTTCTTCCCTTAGGCCTCGCTGTGTGGCCTGGCTCCAGGAGAGGGCGTAGGGCATCCACCCGTTTGCTCTCTACTGTTTTGTTTGGAAGATGGGTTTTTGTGAAACAGTCTCTTGTATTTCTCAAGCATTTTTTGTTGTTTTAGGTTGAGTTGTTACAACAAAAGTTGAGAGAAAAGTCGGACGGATTTAATGAATTGGCTCTACAGAAAGAGTTGGCAGATAGACAAGTGTCAGTGCAGGAAGATGAGATTAAACGTCTGGAGGAGACGAACATCAGCATCAGAAAGAAAGTGGCCCAGCTCCAGGAAGAATTGGAAAACCAGAAAAACATTGTGAAAGAGTTGGAACAAGTAAAGCGCCTCTGCATCGTGGCTGGGCGTGTGGCGAGGCATCCCCGTGTGCATGGCTTCATTGCTGAGCTGGCGGGGAGCGGGCAGGGCTTCCTTTTTCACTCGCACCCTCCACATCTGCGTCAGGGATAAACAGAAGTCACACTGGTGACTGGGTAGCAAGCGTACTTTGACCTTTCTGGAGATACTTGCTTTTATTTGCTGTAGTAGCATTTTATACCATTTCTTTATGTCTCAAGAACTCTGAATTTATCCTTAATATTTCATAAAGTAAACATTTATGATTTTAGGTTAAAAAAAACTTACCTTATTAAATACTTTGGTGAGAGCCCCTTGTAATTCTTTCAGTTTTTGATTTGAGCAGCTTCCGTCAGCTCCCAGCGGCAAGCTCTCCAGTGATGGTTTTGCCTTTCTGGTGTTTCTCGTGCTCTGTTTTTGTGTCTGAGAGTTTAAAGAGGGGCAGGGCTGCTTGTCTGCATTTCTAAAGCAGCTTTGCCCTCCTCCTTTGTGAGCATTTAGCTAAAAGGAATTCAGCTGACTTTTCTGTCACCAGAGGTTGAAAGGTTACTTGGAAAGTAAGGCTCAGGAAGAAATTTGATTTTAGAATCAGTCGTTTGGCCCTCAGACCCAAATCCTGCTTCATACATGAAAAGAAGCTTTCTCAGGTGTGTCCGATTCTTGTTTTTTTTTTTTTTTTTTTGAGACGGAGTCTCATTCTGGAGTGCAGTGGTACGCTCTCTGCTCACTGCAACCTCTGCCTCCTGGGTTCAAGCGATTCTCCTGCCTCAGCCTCCTGAGTAGCTGGGACCACAGGCGCCACCACCACGCCCAGCTAATTTTTGTATTTTTAGTAGAGATGGGGTTTCACCATGTTGGCCAGGATGGTCTCGAACTCGTGACCTCAGGTGTGAGCCACCTCGCCCGGCCAGTTGTGATTGTTTCTTGTAAGTGCTGATGAGAATTACTAAGTTGGGCCTTTCCTGAGGACTTGACATGTTTCCGTTCCGGTGTGGCAGGGAAGACCGCTCATTGTCACCTGTGCTTGGAGCAGAGTTGTCCCCTGGCTGGCCACTGCCGTGCTTCAGTGACAGCTGCTCCAGGGCTCCTGCACCCCTTCCTTCTGCCTCCATTCAGCAGACATTTACTGAGCTTTAGGAGATGCCAGGGCTGAAAAATGGTTTTTTTCCCTTCATGAAATTGGACTGTATATGCAATTTTATATGCCAGTCTGCTGCACATGTAATTGTGACCATTTTCTTCATGTTAAGTGTTCTTTTGAGAAATGTTTCTGGGCAGGTAATATTCATTGTATCAGCATGCCATCAGCCATTGCCCCGTTTTTTCTGGCAAGTTTTTGTCAGTTTTGAAAATGTTGGTAATAGTTTGGTGACTGTTACTGTGGATCAGTTCCTCACAGTGGACTCGGGCACAGGCTGTGGCTCTGAGTCACGTCCTGCACCAGGCAGGCCTCTGCCGGGAGAGGGCAGGGTTCTGGGTGCTGGTGTGCCTGGTGCGTCACTGAGTGCAGGTGCGTGCAGGTGCGTGCAGGTGCACCCGGCCTGCTTTGGGAGCAACTGAAGATGGTCTGTGCTTTAACAGGCAGCAGTTTGAGGTACTGAATTCCCAAATATTTGCCTAAAATAGATTTCCTATTTTTAATAGGATAAAGAGGCGTTAAAGGAACAGCAGATGAGTAGCTTGCTTCTGGCGTCCACGTTGCAGTCTACGCTAGATGCAGGCAGATGTCCTGAGCCTCCTTCAGGCAGCCCTCTGCAGGGTCCAGAAGCCCCATTAGAGGTGACCCAGAGAGCACTCCTGCAGCGAGAGAGCGAGGTGAGTGCGAAGTGGGGCCTTGGGACTGCAGGTCAGTGTCCAGTGAGCGTCCCTGGAAGGTCTGACATCCAGTAACGCAGATGATGGGCTTGTGACCACTGTATTCCTTGCACTTTACCATTTGTATGTGGGTACAGGCAGAGGAGAGTAATATCTGTTTTAGGCATGTGCTTTCAAATCTCTCAAAGCTATTTTAATAATTTCTAAATCAATTCTTAATAGAATATTAGATGACTTTTAATACTTCCCTTCTTTTGTTTTAATGAAAGGTTTTGGACTTAAAAATAGAGCTAGAAAAGATTAAAGGTGACTTAGTAAGTAAGAATGAAGAAATACTGCACCTGAACTTAAAATTAGACATGCAGAACAACCAGACTGCCATCAGCCTCGGAGAACTTCAGGAAGAGAACGCGAGCTTGAAGGTAAGCTACAAAAGGTCTACGCGACGCCCGAGTTTGTGTTGCTTACTCCGGTGCCATGTGGAGCGGCTGTAGGACTCTCATCACGGGGTGGGTGGGGGGTGCAAATGTCTGGCCTTCACAGACGCCCGTGGCCCCCATGTGGCAGACAGCTGCAGAGAGCGCCTGATTCCGCCTGGGCCATGCGCACAGAACAGCTTTCCAGGGATCTTGAGTCGAGAGCCCAAAACTCCTGCCCCAAACTCTGCTTTCTGAATGCAGCCCTGATGGTCAGGGATCTGAGGATGGTTGGGGATCTGGGGATGGTCGGGGATCTGGGGATAGTCGGGGATCTGAGGATGGTCGGGGATCTGGGGATGGTCGGGGATCTGAGGATGGTCAGGGATATGAAGAGAGGCACTTCCCCGGGATAGCAGCTGTGGGCTGAGAGAGGCGTGGGGCTGTGGCTGGCTTGCCCTTCCTTCTCAAGGAGGTGACTTCAGTGAGTAGCCACTCACTGTTTTTCTTCTCACTGGCATGATAGGAAAAAAATCTTTAAAATTTTATTTTTTAATTTTTGTGGGTACATGGTAAGTGTATATAAAAAAATTATTTTTAAATCTTTTCTGTTATCTTAATGTAGCTGTGCTTTTGAAGCAAAAAAGAACACCAGAACCAACTTATTTATAGTAGAGATGATATTCAGAATTGCAGAGCATTCCTGACTTTCCAGATGCTCCTGAAAGACACGTAGAATCGTGTGTGATGGCCATGCGCCACAGGCTTGGTGAATGGACTCAGCGTGGGAGATAGTTGAGGGTGGTGACATTTACGTCTGATTCTCTCACCAAGGCTACATGTGAATGATTTTAACCTATATGGAGTAAAAGGGAGTTTTAGGCTGATCCTGGTGACGAGTTGTTTTTCCTGTGGAAACTTCCTTAGTTAATAAGATGAGAAGCAGATAAGAGCTCATTTTACTACTTCTTTGCTGATGATTTTGAGACAGATTGCCTGGAAAAGTACAGTAATTGATTTTTGAAATCCAAACTAATATGTCATTTTATTTATTTGTGTTATTTTTTAAGAGACAGGTCCTCCTTCTGTCACCCAGGTGGCACAATCATAGCTCACTGCAGCCTCAAGCCCCTGGGCTCCAGCGATTTTCTTGCCTCAGCCTCCCCAGCAGCCGGGACTACAGGCACGAACCACCACACCTGGCTGAATTTTTTTTTTTTTTTTTAGTAGAGATAGAATCTCACTCTCTTGCTTAGGCTGGTCTTGAACTCCTGGCTTCAAGCAGTCCTCTCACCTCGGCCCTGTAAAGTGCTGGGATTTCAGGAATGAGCTACCTTGTCTAGCCTAATCTGTTATTTTGAACAGAGAGGATTTTATTTACTTATTGGTTTATTTTTAAACCGCCTTGAAGGAACTAGACAGAAAGGACTTGAATAGAAAAACATTTTCAAATTGATTTTCCAATTTAAACCTGCAGGCTTATTGAAGGAGGACGTTTTATATCTGCAGGGTCAGAGTAAGGCTCTGTGTGCTCTGTCGTGATCGCGGTTGTTGTCATTACTATTTCCACAGGCATTTCTGCACAACAAAGAGGAGGAGATACTGCGTGTGAGCCAGAAGCTGCAGTTAGAGCAGGGTGGGATGGCAAGCCACGCTCTGGGTGAGGTAAGCCACTCTCCAGCGCTGAGGGCAGACAGGGTCTTCTCAGGCTCCTGGCCATGTCTGCGTCTCCTGCACGAGGGCCTCATAGTTTGTGGGTGTGATTGGCAGGGGCCTTGGTTCTCAGGCTCCTGACCGTGCCTGCGTCTCCTGCACGAGGGCCTCATAGTTTGCGGGTGTGATTGGCAGGGGCCTTGGCTTTCTAGGATGACAGTTTTCTCATATAATGTTTATAATACTTTTCAAAATTAATTTTATTGGTTGGTCACGCTGGCTCACGCCTGTCATTGCAGCGCTTTGGGAGGCTAAGGAGTGTGGATCAGTTGAGCTCAGGAGTTCAAGACCAGCCTGTACAACATGGCAAAACCCCGTCTCTACTAAAAATACAAAAATTAGCCAGGTGTGGTGACACAACGCCACTTAGGAGGCTGAGGTAGGAGAATTGCTTGAACCCAGGAGATGGAGGCTGCAGTGAGCTGAGATGGTGCCACTGCACTCCAGCCTAGGTGACGAAATGTGAGCCCTGTCTCCAAAGCAAAAGGGACAAAATTTATTTTATGGCCAGGCTCAGTGGCTCACACCTGTAATCCCAGCACTGTGGGAACTTGAGGTGGGAGGATCACCTGAGCCCAGGAATTTGTGATCAGCCTGGACAACATAATGAGACCCAATCTCTACAATTTTTTTTTTTAATTAGCCAGGCATGCACCTATAGTAACCAGCTACTCTGAAGGCTGCGGCAGGAAGATCACTTGAGCCTGGGAGGCCGAGGCTGCAGTGAGCTGTGATCATGCCGCTGTAATCCACTTGTAATGACAGAACAGGACCCTGACTAAAAAAAATAGTAATTTTGGAGGGGACCATAGAAGTAAAAAGGAAAAGTTTGTCACTTTTAATTTCCCTTTGACTGAGGCTACTGAGATATTAATTGTCTGTGTTAGTATCTGTTGGTATCTTGTATATTTGGCAAAATTTTAAAATACCCTTTTGGGTCACATTGAAGAATGTCTTTTATGGCTGGGTGGGTGCAGTGGCTCATGCATGTAATCCCAGCACTTTGGGAGGCCCAGGCGGGCAGATGACTTGAGATCAGAAGTTCAAGACCAGCCTGGCCAACATGGTGAAACACCATCTCTTCTAAAAACACAAAAATTACCTGGGCATGGTGGCCGGTGCCTTGGCCGGTGCTTGTAATATTATTCAGGAGGCTGAGGCAGGAGAATCACTCGAACCCAGGAGGCAGAGATTGCAGAGCCAAGATCGTGCCACTGCACTCCAAACTGGGCGACAGAGCAAGACTCTTAACTTCAAAAAAAAAGAATGCCTTTAAAAACCATTGATTAATTTTCAAAAAAAGATTGTCTTATTTGTCCTTAGTGCTTTAGAATTTGACATGTAAACTTATATAATAAAAAATACATTAAAAATAGTTCACATTAAGGACAGTAGTTCCATTAAGAATTGAAAGCTTTATGGGGAGACTGGGGAGGGATAACATTGGGAGAAATGCCTAATGTGAGTGACGGGGGAGATGGATGCAGCAAACCACCATGGCACATGTATACCTATGTAACAGTCTTGCAAGATCTTCACATGTACCCCAGAAGTTAAAGTAAAATTGAAAAAAAAAGAATTGAAAGCTTTATAAGGACAATCCCCAACATTTTCTTCTGGGATTTTTCTTCCAGGTTTGTGCAAATTTGTATATCCTTTGTTTTCTGTTTTGTAAAAAATTCTCCTAATTTTTTGTAAAGGTACAGATGTTATTTTATTTTGCTTTATATAATAAAAGTAAAATTCTGTTTAAAGGTTTGACTCTTGTTAGGTTTCCAGTTCTTTGAAGGAAAACGTGTTTGCCGTTTTCTGCCCCCATTTTATGTCAGTGAAGATGTCTGTCTTCTGGAAGCGTCTCAGGCGTGTTGGGAAATGGAGCTCCCGTCTCCCTGGCCTGGTGCTGGTGCTTGTCACTTGTTCTGTTCTGCTGTACTCCGAGGCTCCGGCCATCCTAACTTCTCATCCTCAACGTGGGGCCTCCCTTCCTGTGATGTTTCTTTAATTTTACCATTTACTTCGCGCTTATTCTGTAGGTTTTCATAAAGAGGTCTTAGAGATCTTTTGTTAAATACATCCTTTAATATTTTAGGTTTTTTTGCACTATTGTAAATGAGATTTAAAATAATTATCTAATTGTTTACTGTGAGTACACACATTCACACACATACACCTTTTACCTTTTGTATGTTAACCTTGTTGTTACCTTGTATATTAGTGTTTTGTGGCTTCCTTAGGGCTTTTTTTTTTTTTTTTTTTTGAGACAGAGTCTCGCTCTGTTGCCTAGGCTGGAGTGCACGAGCACAATCTCGTCTCACTGCAGCCTCCACCTTCTGGGTTCGAGCGATTTTCCTGCCTCAGCCTCCTGAGTAGCTGGGATTACAGGTGTGTGCCACCACGCCTGGCTAATTTTGAGTATTTTTAGTAGAAGGGGTGGTTTCACCGTGTTAGCCAGGATAGTCTCGTTCTCCTGACCTCATGATCCACCGGCCTTGGCCTCCCAAAGTCCTGGGATTACAGGCGTGAGCCACCACACCCGGCCCCTTTGGACTTTTTCTGTCTAAGATAACACTATCTTCAAATAAAGACAGTTTCATTTCTTTCTAATTTTTGTTATTTCCTTCTCTTATTACAGTGTCTGGCACTCCCAGTACAAAGTTTAAACAGGCTAGAGCAGTCATCTTTGCCCTGCTCCTTGTCTTAGAGGGAAGTGGTCAGTGTTTTGCCATTAAGTATGTTAGCTTTAGGTTTTTCACAGGTGCCTTTTTATCAGATCGAGGAAGTTTCGTTGTACTTCTAGTTTGCTTTCTCTCTCTTTTTTTTTCGAGATGGAGTCTCCCTCTGTTGGCAGGCTGGAATGCAGTGGGATGATCTCGGCTCACTGCAGCCTTCGACTCCCAGGTTCAAGCAGTTCTTCTGCCTCAGCCCCTCGAGTAGCTGGGACTATAGGCATGTGCCACCACCCCCAGCTAATTTTTGTAATTTTAGTAGAGACGGGGTTTCACCATATTGGCCAAGATGGTCTCAATCTCTTGACCTCATGATCCACCCACCTCAGCCTCCCAAAGTGCTGGGATTACAAGGATGAGCCCACCACGCCCACCTTTTTTTTTTTTTTTTTTTTTCTTGAGGTGGAGTTTGCTCTTGTTGCCTGGGCTGGAGTGCAATGGCACGATCTCGGCTCACCACAATCTCCATCTCTCAGGTTGAAGCAATTATCTTGCTTCAGCCTCCTGAGTAGGATTACAGGCAGGTACCATGACACCAAACTAATTTTGTAATTTTAGTAGAGACAGGGTTTCTCCATGTTGGTCAGGTTGGTCTCAAACTGCTGACCTCAGGTGATCTACCCACCTTGGCCTCCCAAGTGCTGGGATTACAGTTGTGAGCCACCACACCTGGCCAATGTTTTTCTCTTTTATTCTACTAATACGGTTAACTTTATTGCGTGATTTTTTTTTGGAGATTAAACTGAACTTGCAATTCTAAGAAAAACCATACCTGGTAGTAATGTACTGCCCTTTTAGTATATCACATACATTATGGATTTCATTTGCTGATATTTTGTTAGTGGTGTTTCTACCTGAGTTATGAGGCCATGTTGGTCTGTAATTTTCTGTTTTGGCAATATTTCATAAGGCTTTGGTATGAAGGTTATGCTAGTCTCATAAAATAGATTAGGAATTTTTTCATTTCCTCTCTTTTCTGAAAAAGGTTATTTAACATAAATGTGATTTCTTTGTATGTTTTCATAGCATCAACAATGAAGCCATTTGGAGTTTGTATATCTAGAGAGATTTACAATAGTTAATTCATTTTTTCTTTTCTTTTTGTTTTTTGAGATGATGTCTCTCTGTTGTCAGGCTGGAGTGTAGTGGCGCAATCTCGGCTCACTGCAACCTCCACCTCCCAGGTTCAAGTGATTCTCTTGCCTCAACCTCCCAAGTGGCCACAGGTGCCCATCACCCCATGCCCAGCTAATTTTTAGTAGAATCAGGGTTTTACCATGTTAGCCAGTATGGTCTCAATCTCTTCACCTTGTGATCCGCCCACCTCGATCTCCCAAAGTTCTGGGATTACAGGTGTGAACCACAGTGCCTGGCCAATGAATTTATTTTCTTTAACAGGCAGGGGTATTAGGATTTCTGTTTCATGTTGTGTTCTGTTTCAAGATGTGATAAGTTGTATCTTTCAAGCAATTTGTGCATGTCATCAAAATTGTCAAATTTCATTACACAAAGTTTATAATTTCTCATTTTTAACTGTTTACCTTATTAACCGTTTCCTTACTTGCCATTGGGTATCTGCCAGTTCTATGCAGATGGCCCTTCTTTCATTCCTAGTATTAGGGAATTTGTGTTTACCTTGGGTTCATTTCCTCTTCTTTTTCTAGGTTTTTTTTTTTAGGTAGAACCTTAGGTCATTGATTCTAGATACTTATTTTTTAGTATAACAATTTAAGTTTTTTGTTTTTTAACTTTATGCATAGTAAAATTAATTTTTTGGTATACAGTTTTATAAATTTTGAAAAAAGGATTTAGTCCTGTAATAATCACAGTCCCATCACTCAGAAAGTTTTTGTTGTGCTGTTTCATTGTGGCCACCCATCTACGACTTCCAGCCTCTGGCAACCCACAGGCCTTTCCTCAGGCCTGTTTTCCTTTCTGGAGTTCTGACTCGAGTCGGAGGTGGAAACACACTTGAGGCTGACCCTGCTGTTGCTGGTGTTTGTCCTTCAGTTGCTGAGTAGTGTTGTCTGGATGGACCACAGTTCGCTGATCTGTGTACCCGTTGAGGGGTGTTTGGATTTTTTCTAGGTTCTGGCAGTGATGAATCGGGTTGCCGTAAACTTTCATGCACAGCTTTTTAGGAGAAAATTTTCACTTCTTTAGGTTCAATACTTAAACCTAATGGAATGCCTGATTCATGTTAAATATGTATTTAACGTTAAAAGAAACTGTCAAGCTGCTTTCCATAGTTATGCTACTGTGCTACCATTTTACATTTCACCAACAATGTATGCGTGTTCCGGTTAACCACATTCTCATCAGCACTTGGTAAGGTCAGTTTTTTTTTTTTCGTGGCCATTCCGATAGATAGGTAGTGTAGTATGTCTTAGCGTTTCGTGTGTCCTGAATGACTGATCATCTTGAGTATCTTTTGCTGTGCTTATTTGCCATCTGTATTGTGGGGAAATATTTGCTCAGGTCTTTTGCAGAGTTTTAAAAAGTTGAATATTTCGGTTTCTTATTGAGTTTTGGGAATTATTTGTATCTTTTGAACACTGTATTTTGGATACATGATTTGCAAATATTTTCTCCCAATGTGTGGCTGGTCTTTTCATTCCCTTAACAGTATGTTTTGCAGAGTAAAACTTTTTGGTTTTGATGAGGTATAATTTATTAAATAATTTTTTTTAATGGATTATGCTTTTTTTTTTCTTTTTCTTTCTTTCTTTCTTTTTTTTTTTTTTAAAGACAGAGTCTCTCTCTGTTGCCTCGGCTGGAGTTCTGGAGTTCAGTGGTGTGATCTCGGCTCACTGCAACCTACGCCTCCTGGGTTCAAGTGGTTTTCATGCCTCAGCCTCCAGAGTAGCTGAGATACAGGCGCCCACCACCACACCTGGCTAATTCTTTATTTTTAGTAGAGATGGGGCTTCACCACGTTTGTCAGTCTGATCTCCAACCCCTGACCTCAGGTGATCTGCCTGCCTTGGTCTTCCACAGTGCTGGGATTGCAGGCGTAGCCACTGCACCTGGCCGGATTATACTTTCAAAGTTCTATCTGAGAGCTCTTTTCCTAGCCCAATTTTTCTCTTAGAAATTTCGTAGTTTTATTTTGCATTCAAGTCTCTGATAATGCTTTTTTTTTTTTTTTTTTTGGAGACAGGATCTTGTTCTGTCGTCCAGGCTGGAGTGCAGTGGTGTGATCTTGGCTCACTGCAATCTCCAGCTCTGGGGTTTAAACAATTCTCCTGCTTCAGCCTCCTGAAGCTGGGACCACAGATGCCTGCCACCATGCCCAGCTAATTTTTGTATTTTTACTGGAGACCAGGTTTCACCATGTTGGCCAGGCTGGTCTTGAACTCCTGAGCTCAAGTGATCTACCTGCCTCAGCCTTACAAAGTTCTGGGATTACAGGCATAACTCACCACATCCAGCCTCAGTTGACTGATTTTAGGTTTTAGTGTTTTACATTTAGAGCTGCCTCCGTGTGCTGGCTCCAGTATTTTAACGTAATATTTGTGTTGTGATTATGACTGTTTTTAGTGCGCACCCCTTGATTCCAGTGTATTTAGTGCATTTAGTGAATGAGCAAAAACTACATACAGTCCGAATTGTCCTTAGAATTCCTTCGCTTGCCTGTAGAGTGCAGAGACACGGGTCGGTGCACACAGGGAGGCATGCGAGATGGAGCGGAGTGTGCAGCAGGCACCCCTGGCCCTGCAGCTGGAAGGCTGCTTCTGCTAAACGCATGATGTTGTGCATCTGTGGCAAATGCGTAGGAATGTATAGCTGGCAATGTCTGAACCAAAGCCACGGGTCCATCAGGTTCCTTTGGTTTTTTTCTGTAGGCCAGATTTGCATTTGAGTCCAGAGTAATTGTGAGATAGTTCCAGAGAAACCCAGAGTTTTATGAAACCCTCAGTCTTTTTGAAGAACATATTAGTCTGCTGTAGGGTCCAACCCTACAGGGTCCTGTGAACCCCTCTCTACTGGTGTAGCGACTAGAAACTGTGGAAATTAAGACACAAGACACCAAGATCAAGAGAGAGAGTTGGGCCTGGGGGTCCACTGCCAACCAAAGCGCAGAGTCCAGCAGCGGCCCCGAGGGCCTGACACTCTGACTTGCATTGAGTACAAGACAGGGGGCAGGGTGAATCTTCCCCAGGCACATGTCTAAGGAGGCGGTGGGTGGGGGCTGGGGCTTTCAAGTAGCCGCTAAGGAACAAGGGGCCCAGGGCTTGCAAGTAGCCGAAGCAGGGGAGAGAAATGCATTAGCACTTTACGTTCTGCTTGTCAAAGGCTTCAAGAATGATGCTGCTGTTTACTGATAAAAGAGGAACCAGGTGCAGAAGTAGGGAGTGAAAGGAGACACAGATTGTGACCAATATAGCATAGCACCCCCGGGTAACTGCGGGTTGGGCTCACTTGATATCAGTCTTTCCACAAGAGTGTGGGGGAAATGGAGTGTTCTCTGACTCCTCCAAGGAAGAAGATGTCTCCTTCCATGGTTTGCTAAGCAGCAGGTACTTTCCCAGCTCTGGCGTTGCTGCAGAACCCAAGGCGCCTTCTAGCAGCCCTTAATGGGCATGGCAGAGGGCTGATGCGCTTGCCTTAGAGTCGCTTTTCACAGTATTTCTTCAGCTCCAAGCTTCTTACCCTAAAGTTCCTTAAATATAAAAAAGAATATATGAAACATTAATGATTTCACTAGGCTAAATATTCGCTTATAATGCTTATTTCTATTCTAAGTCTTTCTGTGCTGTGTTTTGAACAGGCTGGCTGAGGCCTCTGTCCCTTGCTTCAGCACTTGTGCAGGCTCCCACCCACATCTCCCTCCTTCTTGTTAAGGAGGGTCGCCTTGGCCGTCATTGCTTGTTGTTGGCTTCAGTGTCTCGCTGGATTTCTCAAACACATCTGCAGACTAGGAATAAACAGCACAGACACACAAGCATTAGCACAGCCAGAAAGAAAATGGAACTTCCAAAAGACTTAACCCATGTAATGAAGACCAGACAAACCCTTTACTGTTTCTTTAAAAATCCCAGAACCAGGAACCACATTAGATGTGATGTGCCTGAGAGGCTTCAAAAATTTGTTTTTTTAGTTTGGAAATGTCCAAGGTTAGATGATCATCCCAGGCTTTTAAATGCCTTTTGACCCATTGCTAATTATGCTGGGTTTCATTATAAGCATAAGGTGTTAGGTAATAGAGGAAAGTATTCCAATCACCTTGTAGCTGCATACAATGCTCAGGGTTCATCACTCTGTCTCCCAAACAAATCACGCTCTGGCGGAGATCATTAATCTGATTTGCCAACTTTTGATCAATTTGGGCCTAAGAGTTCCACAGTCTAGTGGAATTCTTTTGCCAGTTTTCAACATAATGAGCAGTCTGGACAGAATTGTGAATTCCATTACCAGCAGTAGCTGTTGAGGCAGTGACAGCGATTGATCCCAAAATTACAGCTGTTAAGGTGAATATAAATCTTATAGTTCTCTTAAGTATCCCCTGTAAAACTTCATCAAGAATATGAATAAGAGGGGAGGCTTCCCATTGACATTGTAATGAAATTGGGATCCATATCCCCAAGGAGAATGCTGTTTTGGGAATCAAAGGTACTATCAATACAAGTAAACAGTTTATATTGATCACGTTCAATGGTTTGACTCTCGGGGTGATAATTACTTGTCCAACCAATAGCATATAAGGTGGTTTAACACAACTTCTCATAGGAGCCACCTTTTTAGATGTCAAGTTAATTTTGTGGTTTGTAATTCCAGCCCTAGCGTTAAGGGTTTTTTGATAAGGAGTATTCCAGAATGTGATTTCAGAAATAGCAGCAGCCATTTCCGTAATTCCGGATGTTCTGGGGTAACAGTAGGGCAACTCGTCTTTGGTCGGGGAGAAACATTGCCTTTATCCACTTGAATGGGTAAGGAGACACCCACTCCCTCCTTCTGAATGACTGTCATCCCCTCAGCGTAATCCAGCATATGATTATATTTAGAACACTGGCATTTTGGCCAGTGCAGTTGGGCTAGTAATATCCTTTTGGGGCCCAATCAATAATAACTCCGGCATTAGCTTTTTGTAAAAGCACTGCTTTGGGGGCATTGCAATGTTTCCATTGAATGCCATTCAATTTTTTTGTTTTTATTTTTATTTTTTTTTTATGTTTTATTTTTTATTTATGTTTTATTTTATTTTTTTTGAGGCAGAGTCTTGCTGTGTCGCCAGGCGCCTGGCTGGAGTGCAGTGGCGTGATCTTGGCTCACTGCAAGCTCCGCCTCCTGGGTTCAAGCAGTTCTTCTGCCTCAGTCTCCCTCTACAGGCGCATGCGCCACCACGCCCAGCTAGAATGCCGTTAAATTTAAAAGGCCCTTCAGTATCATCTTTTGGGCAGTGTAATAGGCCTTTGGTTTTATTATTTTCAACGGTGATGGGAACTGTGTAAGCCTCCCGGGAGTTACGTCTGGGGATCATGGCCTGAAAGGGATGGCTGCTAAACACATTGTGTACTTGATAGGAGGCGTTACTTGTGGACGGCACAGTCCACATCCAATTTGGGTTAGCAAACTTTAAACATCCAGGAGCATTTCTTGTACACAGTGGTTGAAATTTATACCCAATAGACAAATGAAAGATCATTCCTTCTCCTGGTTGAGCAGGGAATCTGTTATCATTAGGGGTGGCATGAAGGCATTGTTATTAGAACAGACCTCCACCAAGACACTGTTACTAGACTATACCTCCACCGAGGAGTCCAGCCGTGAAATAGATCGGATTAGCCGGGGAAAAAGACCATGAGCCGGGTATACTTAACACCGCTGTGACCACCCGTAAACGCAGCTAAGATAAGATTGAGTAGTTCTTGGAATTCCTTTCTCCTGCAAAAATTTTTCTACCTAGTCAGATATTGTCTTAATTTGACCCGACAAGGGTGGTCTGGAATTTGTAGTATTAGGAGTCAGAGGGCGAGGCGGTAATGAGATGGTCAGATTCTGAAGTCTGCGTGTTGGAGGGGCGGGCCTTCCTCTTTTGCTTCCGGAGAGTCTTTGGGCTTGGGCCAGGACACAGTTACGGCACCCAGACAGGACCCTGATTCTCTGAGATGTTGACAGGAGGATTAGGTCCCTGGTTTCTACGGACGTGCTCCTGAACAGCGTCGACCCACCAATCTCTGAACTGCAGATACTGAGATTTTGTTCAGACCGCTTTGCTGAGACAGTCCCAATCACATGGCACCAGATGTTTATCCTCTGCCAAAGCTTTTAAAGGGGAGTGGACAAAAGGAGAATTAGTACCACATTGTTTGACTGCTTCTTTAAGATCTCTAAGAAATTTGAAAGAAAAGCTTTTCAAATTTGCCACACGCAACTGAAGCTGGCCTGGATTGAGAGGATCTGGCTGGACAGTAGCCCGTCCGGCAGGAATACCAGGAGCAGCGGTACAGCGGCAGCAGGTTGCCGCGGCGCAGGCATCAGAGCCCGAGCTTTAGGCTGTGCATCCTGAGGCGTGTCAGTACCATCGGCTTGTTGAGCAAGAGCGGCAGGTGGATTAATGCCGGGGTGCAGGGACTGGAGCGGCAGGCATAGGGGGCTGTAAAACTGCTGGAAAGTGCCGTGCCTCAGAGTCACCATGTTCACAGACTTGAGGCATCACTCTCATAAATGGCCTATCATCCTTGCCAATGTATATGACATGTTGTTTTTGGGAGCAAACCACAGTTGTGGTCGGACCATAAACAGAAAGGAAATTGGAACGTTGTGAGGAAAGGTTGAGAGCCTGCAAGCTGCCACACGGCTACCTGCGGTACAGGTCCTTCCAGGGCCCATGGACCAGGCTGCCACGCGGCTACCTCGGGTGCAGATCCTTCCAGGGCCCGTGGACGAGGCTGTGAACTGGCTACATACTGTGTAGGTCCTTCCAGGCCCCGTGGACCAGGCTGCCACGCGGCTACCTGTGGTGCAGATCCTTCCAGGGCCTGTGGACCAGGCTGCCATGCGGCTACCCGTGGTGCAGGTCCTTCCAGGGCCCGTGGACCAGGCTGTGAACCGGCTACCTGTGGTGCAGGTCCAGGCCTGAACACTCGCTGACCGATGGGCTGCAGAGCAGGCTTTCGAGGAGCCTGATTCATGGAGGGAAGAGACGGGACAGAGTTGAGAGCCTGACAGCCAGGCTGAACAGGGGCAGGGTTGAGAGCCTCATTACTGGGCTGATTAGACAGGTGATTGGGAGCCTTGCAGCAGGGCTGAGAGAGAACAGAAGGTTCAGGCCACGATGGTGGTTGCATTGAGGGTTCAACCGAGCTTTGCCAACTAATAGTTTGTAATTCACGCGTTAAATCATCATAAGCAGTCACAGACGGAGTGGAAGGCTCAGGAGTAGGTGGAGGAACCCATGTAAAATCAGTATCAACCTCCATTTCAGAGACGGCTGCCTCTAGCTTCATAGTATCTTCTGCAGAGAGGGCGTTGAGAACCTCCTCCAGGCTATAACAAATTGTTTTAAAATTGTTAGAACACAAATGGATTGGAATTTTTCTATTTTTTGTCATTACCAGTAATGTTATCTTAAGAAAATAGAATTTGGAGCTATATTGACATAGATCTCAATCCTGATTTTACACTTACTATTTTTGTGGGTTTAGAAAGATGTTTAATATCTTAGTTTCAATTTTCATCCCTTTAAAGTGAAAACAATCATATTTCCTTACATGGCTGAGGATTATGTTTTGCATCATAAGTAAACACACTTCAATGTTAGAATGACACCTAAAATCTAACGTTCCTTCAGGAAAGTCAAACAAAATGTTGTTTAAATATTAATAAAATCATATTTAAAGGGTGGTGAAAGCCTCATTCTGTAGATGTCCTTGTAGGGAAAGTGGCCGCATTAGAGCTTCATCCCACGAACAGGCATGGAGCATGAGTTGGCACCAGGGCCCCGTAGCAGCGAGGCGGCTGTGGCGAGTTCAGATGCTGGCAGTTTGCTTCCGTGGCTGTGTTGTTTTTCAACGCAGCCAAGTCTCCATTCCACAAATGCCTTCAGGGTGTAATGTGTCCTGAAGGAGGGATATTCTGAAGCGGATACATTTAATTTACCTCTGAAATGTGCTCTCTCTTCAGGTCACATATACCAGAAGCTCTGAGATTGAAGAGCTGAAAGCCACTATTGAAAATCTGCAAGAGAACCAAAAACGATTACAAAAGGAGAAAGCGGAAGAAATGGAGCAACTCCATGAAGTCATTGAGAAGCTGCAGCAGGAGCTGTCCCTCATGGGGCCCGTGTTGCACGAAGTCAGCCACAGTCAGGCTGGCAGTCTGCAGAGTGAGCTGCTCTGCTCCCAGGCTGGGGGCCCTGGCGGGCAGGCGCTGCAGGGCGAGCTCAAGGCAGCGCTCGAAGCCAAGGAGGCCGTGAGCCGGCTGCTGGCTGAGCAGGAGCACAGGCACAGCCAGGCCCTACAGGCCCTGCAGCGGCGCCTCCAGGGCGCAGAGGAGGCTGCGGAGCAGCAGCTGGCTGAGCTGAAGCGCAGTGCAGCCCTCAGGGAGGCTGAGGTCAAAGGCATGGCCTCCAGGATCCAGGAGTTTGAAGCCATGCTGAGAGCGAAGGAAGTGATCATTGCCGAGAGAGATGTAGAAATCCATGCTCTGAACCGGCAGAAGGCGGCCCACTCTGCGGAGCTGGAGGCTGTCCTGTCAGCCTTGGCCCGCCTCCGCTGCGCCTTGGAGCAGCAGCCCCTGACAGCCCTGGCGGAGCCCCCTGAGCTGCAGCGGCTCCGAGCACAGTGCGCCCGCCTCGGCCGCCAGCTGCAGGTGCTGCACCAGCGGTTCCTGAGGTGCCGCGTGGAGCTGGACAAGCGGCAGGCCTGCGGCGCCACAGCTCACACCGGGGTGCGCCCACAGCCTTGCGCGGACGGCGACGTGAAGGCTGCCCATGATGCTGCTTTGGAGCCAGCTGTCCCCAACCCACGGGTAGGCTCCCCTGCGGGCCATGGCAGGGTTATTTTTACTCTTACTCCTTTTCTGCTTTAATTTTAATGACTTCTCTCTGTGCTGGGCACTGGGTGGTTGGCACTGGGTGGTTGTCTCCTTTCATGACATAGCAGAGAAAGGAGCCTGAAGCTCAGGCCAGCCTGGGCCGGTTCAGGGTCAGTACGCAGTGAAGCTGGGCTGAGGCTTTCACTGTTTTGTACCATTTTAAGCTTATCGTTTTAAGTTTTTTAAAATAATTTTTTCTGCGGGGCGTGGTGGCTCATGACTGTAATCTCAGCACTTTGGGAGGCTGAGGCTGCAGGTGGATCACGAGGTCAGGAGTTTAAGACCAGCCTGGCCAACATGGTGAAACCCCATCTCTACTAAAAACTACAAAAATTAGCTAGGCACAATGGCAGGCACCTGTCATCCCAGCTACTTGGGAGGCTGAGGCAGGAGAGTCACTTGAACCTGGATGGCAGAGGTTGCAGTGAGCCGAGATCGTGCCACTGCACTCCAGCCTGCACAACAGAGTGAGACTCCATCTCAAACAAAAAACAAACAAAAACCCTTTCTTTAACGTGATAGGGACCATCCAGTGAAAGGAGCTCCTGTGGGAGGCGGTCCTGCTTGAGTTCCCTCTCTGGTTTCTGATCGAATGGTTTATGGGTCAATAAGCACTGCCTGTGTGAGATATCGCTGGAGGCCCTGCAGGAGCGTCTTCTAAGGCTCCCACTTGTGTCTGAGCAGAACCTTGGGGACATGGTGCCTACCACCCCCATACCCGCTGAGGTCTTTGTAGAGTGGCTCCAGCTCTCAGATGCCCCAGTCTGCCTTGCTCTGTGGGGTGGCCCTGGGTTGGAGCAGCTTCTGCTGGGTCCGTGTGGCTTGCTGTGATCAAGGTGCTCTGCTGCCGACAGTGCTGCCACCTCCCTCTGGCATCCCTGCTGGCTGCTGCACCGGCTCCCAGCTCCAGGCCACCTAGGAGCAGCCCCTGCAATAACCTCCTGTACACTCAGCTTTCCTCTGTCTCCTCTGTCAAGGGTGATCTGCAGCCCGTCCTAGTGACGTTGAAGGACGCACCTCTCTGCAAGCAAGAAGGCATGATGTCAGTGCTCAGCATCTGCCAGAGGCAGCTGCATTCGGAGCTGCTCTTGGTGAAAAATGAAATGTGCCTGAGTCTGGAGGACAGCGGCAAGGTGTGGGGACCAGGGAAGGCGCGTGGCTGACCTGGGAGAGGCTGGACACGCGGAGGCGGGGTGTGGGGAGTAGGGGAGGTGTGCGGGGGACCCAGGAGAGGCTGGATGCGCGGAGGTGGGGTGTGGGGAGGAGGGGAGGTGTGCGGGCGACCTGGGAGAGGCTGGACACGCGGAGGTGAGGTGTGGGGAGGAGGGGAGGCACGGCAGACCCAGGAGAGGCTGGACGCGCGGAGGTGAGGTGTGGGGAGGAGGGGAGGCACGGCAGACCCAGGAGAGGCTGGGTGCAGAACACGTGAGTCCTGCCCTGGGCAGAGCTGGGCATTCTGCTGAGGTGAGGAGCACAGTCTATGCCAGCAGTGACATGTTCTCATGAGCTGTCCATAACTGTCGTGAACTTTCCCACGTGCTTCATTTAAGCCACTTTCTAGAACCAGTCAGTTGGGTTTTTTTTCTTTTAATGGATACAAATGGATTTAACTTGTTCCAGGATTAGTCCTGGGGTTTTCTTTTTGTGTGAGGACCACATTGCCCCATGGGGCTCACCTCAGCTCAGGACTTTGATGGCCAGCATCGGTTTTACTTTAAAAGGCTTCAGATTTATTTTTTTAATCTGTTCATTTCACTCCATATTGTCACTTGAAAAAAAGCTGAGCTGCTTTTCCCCAGGGAAGGAGGTTGCACCTTGACAACCTCAAATCATAGGAGGGTTGAGCTTTAGCAAGAAGAGCTGGTGCTGCTGCTTCTCCCACCCTGTGCTCCAGGGGCGGGTCTCCAGCACCCCCTTAGAAGCTCCTTCAAGGGGGCTGCCCTTTCCTGGGGGTGCGTCAGGTATGGATGGCGCCTTCCTTTTTTTCTCTTTTTTTTGAGACGGGGTCTCGCTCTGTTGCCCAGGCTGGAGTGCAGTGGTGCGATCTCAGCTCACTACAATCTCTTCCTCCTGGGTTCAAGTGATTCTCCAGCCTCAGCCTCCCGAGTAGCTGGGGTTACAGACACATGCTACCACGCCCAGCTAATTTTTTTGTAGTTTTAGTAAAGATGGGGTTTTACCATGTTGGCCAGACTGGTCTCAAACTCCTGACCTCAGGTGGTCTGCCCACCTGGGCCTCCCAAACTGCTGGGATTACTGGTGTGAGCCACCACGCCCGGCCAGTGGCGCCTCCTCCAGTCCAAGGCCCAGCATAGCCATCCTGGACACACAGCCGCCCACCGTGCTCCTCCTCCTCCTCCTCCGTGCTATTGCTAAACATGCCCCAACTACTACAGGCTCTGAAACCCAGAGGCTCTAACACCAGAATTGCTGGGTGGATGTTTTGGGGTCTCAAGTGTGATATGGAAGTATGCGTGGATCTAACGCCTGCTGAAACCTGGGCTCACCCAAGCGCTTCGCAGCCCTGGTGAGTGTCCCGCACGGTGCTGGGACATTTCTTGCATGAGTGCAGGTGCTGCCTTTTCCTGGGCCCACACTGCATGCACTTCACTGGCATTTATAGCCTGAAAAAGTCTGAATTCCACAGAATTCAGGGAAGGACGGGCCTAGGCTTGCAGTTCTGAGGAGAACCCTGTACCTGGTTCACGTGCTCATTACGTGCTCTCGGGAAATATGTCCTGTGTAGAGAGAGCCCTTCACGTCTCCTGCGGCAAACAGCCTTGGGGCCTTCATGACAGGAACGTTTCTTTGAATTCTTAAGCTCAGCCCTGCCTGAGCTGATTGCCAAATTCTTAGAAGTTACACACAAAGAAACTCCAAATTCATCACATAAACCACAATTTTGTGTTTTCAGTGTCCAGATATAGAATGTTACCATCCTTCTTCCATTATATGAAGCTTGTGTCCTTAATCATTGCAGAAATAGGTTATGATAGTTGTCTTTTAATAAAGCAAAGAGATGTAAACCGTGATTCTGTTTCTCATAGAATTAAATAAACCTGAAGTGTGTTGGGCTCACAGTGGAGCCTCACCCCTGAGTGCTCAGAAGCTCCCTTAATCCGCTCGTCAACACCAGACAGCCAAGTGCGACTCCTGGTAAGCCAGGTATTCCACTCATGCCTGTTCTGTTTCACCTGCAGAGTCAGGAAAAGGTGCTGGAAGATTGTCAGCTGCCGAAGGTCGACCTCATAGCTCAGGTGAAACAACTCCAGGAAAAATTGAGCTGTTTGCTGGATTCCATGACTTTCCAGGACGTGGACGCTGCTGACACCAAATCTCCACGGCCTGTGGCCTCGGCACACCTGCTGGAGAGCCACCGTAGTGATGGTTCCCATGATGGTGAAGAGCCAGACAGATCAGCCCCCGTCGATGTGTGTGATGCCAATACAGCTGCAGGGGAGCTAACTGATGTCATCAAAAATCGGGATTCCTTGATACCAGATGAAATGCCAGATTCTCCCATTCAAGAAAAATCAGAATGTCAGGATGGGTCCCGTTCACCCACCAGCCTGCTTGGCGGCCCCCACCACCAGAGCCGTGCCATGGAGGACAGGTGCCAGAAGGGCCCGGTCGGGATGCTGGACCTGTCTTCCTGGAGCTCCCCTGAGGTTCTCAGGAAGGACTGGACCTTGGAGCCCCAGCCCAGCCTCCTCCTGACACCCCACTCAGGCGCCCTAAGCCTATGCAGTGCTGATACCTCCCTGCAGGACAGGGCGGACGCCTTGCTGCTGCAGGCCCAGGGGCCGGGGCTGCTTTGTTACCCAAGTGTGTCCGCAGCAGCGCTGGCCCCGAGGTGGGCCAGGTCTCCACCGGCTGACCTCCACATGGAGAGGACGGCTGTGGTAGGTGCCTGCCCTGTGCCCAGGTCTGGTGTTCCTGGGGGGAATGTGCCTGCCCAGCGTCACTGGCAGCTGCCATTGTTTGTTCACCGTCTGACAGCACACGGCCTCACAGTCCTGTGTGGGGCCAGCTCTACAGGAATGGCATCATGGGAGCATTTAGATTATTTCAGTTGTTCAGGTATTTTAAAAATACCTGAGATGCATTTGCCCACCTCAGACTTAGCCTGGGCATGCTTCTCCACCGATGCTGACTGCAGCAGGCACAGCCACAGACATGTCTCCTGTGTGATGGGCATAGGGTTCTTTGTCCAGAATGTTTTCTTAGATTTATTTTTAGGAATGCTTCAAATTTTTTTTGTTCGTTTGTTTTGTTTTTGAGACAGAGTCTTGCTCTGTCGCCCAGGCTGGAGTGCAGTGGCGCTATCTCAGCTAACTGCAACCTCTGCCTCCTAGATTCAAGTGATTTCCTGTCTCAGCCTCCTGAGTAGCTAGGATTATAGACGCACGCCACCACACCTGGCTAAGTTTTGTATTTTTAGTAGAGACAAGGTTTCACTATGTTGACTAGGCTGGTCTCGATCTCCTGACCTCAGGTGATCCACCCGCCTCAGCCTCCCAAAGTGCTGGGATTACAGGCATGAGCCTCCACACGCACCCAGGAATGCTTCATATTTTTAACAGGTTTTACATATGCTGATTAATTTTAATAATAATTTGTGAGTTAGATCATATTATTTCTAACACCATTTTGGGATTTTGTCTGTCTTGAGTAAGATAAAATAAAAAGTTCTTTACAGCTGGGCTTACACTTGCAATCCCAGCACTCTGGGAGGCCAAGGTGGGAGGATTGCTTGAGCCCAGGAGTTTGAGACCAGTCTGGGCAACATGGTGAGACCCCGTCTCTACAAAAAACACAAAAATATCAGCTGGCTCCACCCATGGTCCCAGCTCCTCAGGAGACTGAGGCAGGAGGATCACTTGACCTGGGGAGGTTGAGGATGCAGTGAGCCGAGATCAAACCACTGCACTCTAGCCTGGGTGACAGAGTGAGACCCTGCCTCCAAAAATAATTTAGCAGATATATATCATCTGAAACATTCACTATCATTTCATGGAAAACAATTTAAATCTGAAATATTTGCTATTGGCTGCTTTAAAATATTTCTAAATAGCTGTGGGTGAATCTTCCAAATTATTGGAAGCATTCGACCTCTGTGTGTTCACCAGTTTTGAGTTGTTTCATTTGGGGTCTGTGTGGGAAGATGATAAATTCAGGCCTTACAAAGTTTTCGACTGGCAAAGTCAGCTCTATGATATAATTACTCATTATTTTATGACCATTTAAAAATCTCCTTATCTGAACAGGAGAAAGATGTGGAAGATTTTATAACATCTTTTGATTCTCAAGAAACGTTAAGTTCATCTCCTCCTGGATTAGAAGGAAAGACCAATGGAAGTGAGAAAAGTGAGTTGGTTATCTTTCTTCCATAGTTTTTTATTTCAGTGGTTTCATAGCACAGAATAGTCAAAGAATCCTGTGTCCTTCACCCAGTTCTGCATCTGCCCTGCACCAGCCTCCACCCCGGCCCTGCCCTCTGTCAGGTGTGCGCTTGGGGCCTCTTGACTCCTGAAAATGTGCCTGGGCCTTTCACACAGCCAAGGTTGCTGGCTCGGGCCACGCTCCACCCTGCAATGTTCACCCTGACCCAAGGCTGGCATCTCAGCTGTAGCTGCAGATCTTGCTCAGATCTCACCGATTGTCCCCATAGCATCCTTTAGGGAGAAGACCCCCAAGCTCACAGGCTGCATTCAGGTGTCTTTGGCGGCTTGGAGACTGGGGCGGTGCACCCCATGTTTCCAGGCTCTGCTGCTTTGCCCGCCTGCCCTACCTTCCCTCCCCTTGGGGTGGATGTCCCTTTCTCTGCTGTGGGTCCCAGAGCAGAGGCACCGCTGACGGTGTGGTGTGTCTTTGCAATGGCGTGTGGGGGCTGCGTCTCCTGGGCTCCCTCATGGCAGGAGGTGTGTGGGGTTGACCTGGCGGTTGTTGGTAGGTTGGCTGGGTTGGAAGTCACGTTCTTTCGGGGATTGCGTGCCTGTCCACCGCCTCCGGGCCTGCACCCTCCAGTGGAGCATGACCATGGAGGGGCCCTGTGAGGTCAGGGTGGAGTGCATCCCTCGACTCAGACTTCTTCCTCGTTCTTCCTTTCTTGGGTCAGATCTATGGTTTTCTCTCTTCTTTCTGTAATTCCTGTTATTCAAATATATCGGACCTCCAGGGTTGAGTCTGTAATTTTTCCCCCTGTTTCTACTTTTTATTTTTGTTCTCATTTCTAAGAGGTTTTCTTTAAAACTTTATTTTTCAACATTTATGCTAAGTATTTTGTTTCTGCTCTCGTATTTTAAATTTCTCGGAGTTCTTTCTTATCCTAACTGTTCCTCTCTCCTATGGCTTCATCTCCTTGCTTTTCTTTTTTTGAGGGGGGTTGTTCTTGAGTTTATTTTGGGCACAGACAGGTGAGTGGTCCCTGTACCTGGAGGAAGGTGTTGGGTCCTGAGGTGAAGCTTGGCTCATGCTGATGGCACATGGTCCCGTGGGACAGCGGGAGTGTGGTTGTGGACTCCTGGAGCTCTGACCACCGCTGGTGGCACCTGCTGGCTTCCATCTCCTCCAGATGGAGAGGGCCGGGGTGCGGTACCGGGAGCCCATGTCACTGGGTGACAGTGCCCCTGGCGGTCACATCCCAGTGTTCCTGGTACATGCTGTGGGTGCCACTGTGGGATCGTGGCACAGGGAAATGCCAGAGTCCTTCACCCTCAGGGATTTCTCAAACACCTGCTGCATTAGATGATTTTGCCAAAGATTTATTCGTCATCATCTTTCGCTGAGATACTCAGGGCAGAAGTGGGACTTGGCAACACGATTAGGCACAAAGACTCGTGGGCGGTGTGGGGTGGCCGGTGGCACCGCGGGCAGGCAGGCAGCGACCCAGTACCTGCACCCTCCAGCTGCACCTGAGGCCTTCAGGCTGTTCGCTCAGCACTTGCCGCCACTCACAAAAATTTGCGCTTTGTTGCTTCGTGTTGTGAAGGACGTGCGGTTGTTTCTCTGAGGAAGTCGTGGTCATCCCCGACGCTGTCCTCTGTCTGCATCGTTGGCCTCTGCTCCTCCCAGCATGCTCTCTGCTCACCCGGCTGTGCTGGGTCATCCCCAGGTGCCTGAGCGCCACAGCCTCCTCCCCCCAGGAGCTTTGTCCACACAGAGGGCCTGTCTCGCCGGTGTCCTCATCTGCCTCTGGGAAGGTCCAGCACCATGTTTCCAGGGTCCCTGACACGATCCTGCCTCAGTTTCCAAAGTGCCCCCCTCCCTGTGGGCAGGTGCAACTGCAGCTCTCCGGGATGGACCAGGGCCTCTTGCATTGGGAGGTTTTGAACTCTCCGCCTTGAGAACCCACACCCACCAGACACACGAGCAGCACCGTAGGCACCCCACGGCAGGCACGGTCAGCGTCTGTTGAGCAGGCATCGGACACCTGTCCACTGCTGCCTTTGCTCCATGGCTGACATGGAGGGTGCAGGCCCCACATGTCCACCTGCTCTTGGGGGCTTGCCAAAGCCATCTGGGTTTTGTGGAGTCTTTGGGGGCCATGTCTGGAAAAGTGAGCGGAGGTCCCCTAAGGCTGGCAGTTGAATCAGGGACGCTGCAAAGTTGCGTTTTCTTACTTGCGCGACATTCTCACCTGGGTTATGTTTTTATGAAGGTATCTTTGGGGCCCATCTGTGTTTACTTCATGGTGTGGTCATCACTGGGGCCGCGGGCCAATCGTTCCTGCCCTGCCTCTGCAGCGTATCCCCTGCGGAACCCCGCAGAGAGCTGCAGGTGGGACCCTGACAGTGTCATGTTTTTAGGTGACTGTTCAGGTTTTGGAGCAAGACTGAGCCCAGGGTCCGGAGGCCTTGAGGCTCACACTGCTGGTCCTGTGACCCCTGCTCCCATCTCTGGAAGGTTTCAGCCACTGCCAGAAGCCATGAAGGAGAAGGAAGTCCATCCGAAGCACATGAAGGTAGGGCTGGTGGGGACGGCCCTCACAGCTCACAGGTGCAGCCTCTGGGGCATCTCCCGAGCCTGGCGTCCTGCCTCACCAGGGAGAGCCTCTGAGCGCCTGCATTTTAATGACTCACATGAGACAGGACTAGTCTCAGCCCAGCCCCCATGGTGGCCCCGGAAGCCACCCGCCCAGCTCTGCCCTAGCCCTGTGGGTGGCTCCTCCCATCCTGGCAGGGTGGGTCCTATGTGCCCGTGGGTGGGTGGTGTTGCTCCAAGCTGCAGAGCCAGGCTGTGCCTCCTCCCCGCTGTGCCCTGTTTCTCGAGAAGCTGAGGCTTCAGACGTCTCAGTGCTCTAGGACTGAGCCAGGTTCTCTTCAGAGGGTGGGACAGAAGCCACTCAGCGTCCTCCAAGTCAACTTTGAAGGCAGAAGTTAGTGGAACTTTTCATAGGCTTTCTTTTCTCACTCAGTTTAGCGATCATTTTATTGCAAAACCATTGACAAAAACTTGGCTAAACAAGTGAGTGATTGAATCATGCCACTGCAGTGTCTTACTCAGGCAGTAAATGGATTCCCAAGCAGTTTTCATGTCAGTGAAACCCATTCTGAAATTGCACAGAAAGTCCTCACTTAGCGTCGCCCCTGGGTTCTTGGAAGCTGACCTTGCGCGAGGGACAGCTCTGTGCTGCTGGCGCGGCTCCGGTTGTCTCAGTGGCCCTCAGGTTGCCTTCATTACATGCGTTTCACTTAAAGTCGGTTTCCAAGAACCCATCCATGATGATAAGTGAGGGCTACTGCATTCAGAATAAAACTTGTTTTACGTTTGCCTGGGCGTGGTTGCTTGCAGCTGGAATTCCAACACTTTGGGAGGCTGAGTCGGGAGGATCACTTGAGCCCAGTTTGAGACCAGCCTGGGCAATGTAGTAAGACCCCATCTCTGTCAGACCTGAGTCAATTAAACCTCTTTTCTTAATTAAAAAAAAAGGCACAACTTATTTAACTTATTTTACCTTTTTAAACATGGAAATTGGAGGGATTGATTTTTTAAATCTGTTTTCTATTTCTTCTTTGCATTTTCCTTTTTCTTTTGTTTTGAGACAGGGTCTTACTCTGTCACCCAGGCTTTAGCAGAGTGGTGCAGTCACAGCTCACTGCCACCTCTGCCTCTTGAGCTCAAACAATCCTCCCACCTCAGCTTCCCAAGTAGCTGGGATTACAGGCGTGCAGCACCACACCCGGCTAATTTTTTTTTTTAAATGGAGTCTCGCTCTGTTGCCCAGGCTGGAGTGTAGTAGCGCAATCTCAGCTCACTGTAACCTCCACTTCCTGGGTTCAAGCGATTCTCCTGCCTTAGCATCCGGAGTAGCTAGGACTACAGGCATGCGCCACCACACCCGGCTATGTTTTGTATTTTTAGTAGAGACAGGGTTTCACCATGTTGGCCAGGCTGGTCTCGAACTCCTGACCTCAGGTGATCCATTTGCCTTGGCCTCCCAAAGTGGTAGGATTACAGGCATGAGGCATGGGGCCCAGCCCCCCAGCTAATTTTTGTATTTTCTATAGAGTTGGGGTGTTGCCATGTTACCCAGACTGGTCTTGAGCTCCTGAGCTCAAGTGATCTGCTCACTTCAGCCTCCCATGGTGCTGGGATTACAGTGTGAGCCACTGCACCCGGCCTCAAATTTTTATACAATACGTTTTGCTATAATTTTAACGATGTGCCTCAAAAAAGTATTAACACAAAAGTAGTGGAAACCAAATTGCATACTATATTTACTTTAAAGACAATTATCTTTAACAACTGGAAACAATTTTACTTTAAATACAATGCACGTGGCGTAAGATGGAAGCAAACCGTGGTAGGGTGTAGGGCATGTGCTGCAGCTGAGGAAGCGAGGACCCCTGCACAGGCGTGGACAGCAGAGTAGCCTGGTCCTGAGTGTGGAGGCTGTGGAACCCTCCTAGCCCCAGTGATTGTGTCTGTGGGACCCCCCCGCCCAGGTAGCCCCACAGGCCATGCTGCAAGGCACCCACCGGGCTCGGTCCCACTTCCTGGCCTCATGGGAACCCAGCTGCAAGGGCCCCACGTCACCTGGCGGAACCCCACTTCCCGGCCTCACAGGAGCCAAGCTGCAGGGGCCCCACGTCACCCGGCAGGGCCTCATGGGAACCCAGCTGCGGGGACCCCACATCACCTGGTGGGGCCTCACGGGAACCGAGCGATGGGGACCCCACATCACCTGGTGGGGCCTCACTTCTTCCTGGCCTCATGGGAACCCAGCTGTGGGAACCCCACATCACCTGGTGGGAGCTGTGGCCCCGGGCCTTTGCGTCATGAGTTTTCTTCATAAGAGATATTTTTAAAAATGCATTTTCTCCTCAGTATAAAGTCTAGAAAAGCATGTTAAAAAGAAGGAACTGGCCCATCTTCTGCAGCTGGAGGACAGGGGCCAAGCAGCCTCGGGGCCTCCCCCTACCCTGCTCCCGCCCGCAGACCTCGGTTCTCAGCTGCCTCATGCTCACAGACCTGTGGGCCGGGACTTTGGGCAGGGCTTGTTGGGGATGGTTTTCTCTGCTCCCCATTCCCAGCACAGGCAGCTTCACCCCACACTGGTGGTTGGCACTGGCCTCAGCCGGACCACGCACAGAGGTCTCCTGGGTGACCGTTGTGTGGCCTCCTTGTCGTGTCCCAGGAGGGCAGGGAGTGCGTATTGTCTTTGTGACCTGGCTGCGGACATTGGCCTAAAGCCCTGCTCTGAGCTTCACCCAGGCTTAGACGGGATAGTGTCCCCCTCAGAGAGCAGGTGGAGTGAAGTACATGGTGGGGCCATCTTTGGAGTGGCTTATACAGGAATTCATTTTTCAAGCCTGACTTCCATGTGTCGTCCTGAAGGCTGGGGGAGGAGGGCTTGAAAACCTTGTAGCTAGAGAAGTGGGTGCTGCCTGCACAGAGCCGAGGTGGCACTTTCCCTCTCCACAGCTGCCCGCCCTCACGGAGCCGTGGCTGCAGCTTGGGGCAGCAGGTGGTGTGGAGCGTGGCTGTGTGGGGCGGCAGGTGACTCCCTCTCTCGATGCTGTTTCCCACCACAGGCTTTGCTGCAGATGGTGCGTGATGAGAGCCACCAGATCCTGGCACTATCAGAAGGCCTCACGCCCCCCAGTGCTCTGGGCAAAGGCGAGCCACACCCACCCTGGAAGGGAGACGAGGTACCGGATGGCTCACTCCGTGGGGGGAAGACAGTTTTACTTTGCACCTCACATCTTTTCCCAAGGATTTAAGGAGCTTGTGGCAATGGCTGCATCTGCTAGGCCATGTGTGGGCACGTGGAGTCTAGGATTACTTTAGCACAACCAAAAAGATGGAGGTCTGAGAACCCTGGGGAGGCCTTCCCACTTCCCACAGCTGGCTCAGGCTCTGGGGGCAGGTTCCCCACGGAACATGGAGGTGTGTGTGGGGCAGAAGCGCTCCGGGCTTTTAGGGGCATATGCCCTGCTTGAGTCCCGGGGGAGGCCAAGAGTGCTCTCCCTGCGTGAGTCCCAGGGGAGGCTGAGGGATCTCCCTGCTTGAGTCCCGGGGGAGGCCGAGAGTGCTCTCTCTGCGTGAGTCCCGGCGGGGGGCGGCCGAGAGTGCTCTCCCTGCGTGATTCCCCGGGGAGGCTGAGGGATCTTCCTGCGTGAGTCCCGTGGGGGCCGAGAGTGCTCTCTCCTGGCCATGTGGCCCTGAGGACTCGGCCCATCCCACCACTTGGCCCCAAGGCCCCTCCTACCCCTCGGGTAACTTGCCCTCTGGCCTTGTTCCTCCCCTTGGGCCTCTCCTGCCTCCCCTTCCACACCCCAAGCCGCAGCAACTAGACCTCAGGGCCTCATCTCTGTGCTGCCCATCCCCTGTCCCACTTCTCCCCAGTCCCTGCCCATCTCCCTGCCTTTCTCTTTCCAGCACCAGGGCCTGCAGAGTTTGTGGAGTGGGTGCTGAGCCCCATCATGCTCCCTCCCATCTCCCATGCCCGCCCCGTCCTGCCCCTGCATCTGCCTCTGACCAGGATCAGAGCTTCATGAGGGAGGGACGGACTTTGTCCCCCGAGCCTGGAACTCGCAGGGTGTGCTGGTACCCTGGAGAGCTGGTGGGTCAGCCCCATCTGCCACTGCCTGCCCCTCCAGCAGGCCCTTGTCATGTGCAAGCGGCAGCCTGGCTGGCACTCGGGAGGCTCATCGGTGCCACATGCCGCCCCGGGAACCAGTGGGCAGCCCCTTGCAGCCTTAAACCCCCTCTAGGCTCCAGGCCTCACAGGTGCAGCAGCAGCAGGAAAAGAAAGAAGGAGCTTTACTGACGTTTTCCTGACCTTACCGTATCGTTTTTTTCACCTCTTCTCTGCTCACGATGGCAGTGTGTGTCTTCTCTTCTGTCATGGTCATTTCTGTTTGAACGGTTGTCCACCTGCTCAGCTGCCATAACAGAACACCCCAGTGCAGGGGCTTAAACGGCAGACCTTGATTTTGTCTGTTCTGGAATCAGGTGCTGCAGGGCTGGGTGCCGGTGTGGGTGCTCTTCCTGGTTTGCAGAGAGTGCTGCCCTGCTGTGGCCTCACATGGTGGAGAGTGAGCGAGCTCTGGCATCTCTTCTTCTTATGAGGCCTCGTTTACCCTGAATCACCTCCTCCAGGCCCCATCTGCAAACGCAGTCACACTGGGAACTTTGGGGAGTGAGCATGCAGTCTTCATGACGCCTGCAGGTGCATTTGTGAGGACACCGTTTCCTCCTTCACACTTTAGGACCTGCCCACCACGTGCCCTGACTGGAGTGGGGAGTTTCTGCAGGTCGTGCAGGAAGCATTTGAAAAAGAGCAGGAGATGCAGAGGGTTGAGCTGCAGCCCCAACTCGGGGGCTCGGATCCGGGGGGTCACAGCTCCCTACTTGAAAGGCTGGAGAAGGTCATCTGTGAGCAGGTGAGGGACAGCTATGCCACCAGGCCTCAGTTTACCCCAGGAGTCCAGCCCTGGCAGAGTGGGTGACACAGACTGTTTTGTATCTGAATTTTGTTTGTGTGTTTCTCTCCACTGCTGGAATGTGGCCATGACCCAGGTGGTCATGCTCAGTACACGTGGAATGCTATGATTTTCTGTCTGCAGCTCTAATGAGGACAGCTGTGCATGTAATCCACCCTCACCGCCTCACTCTGTTTCGAGACACATTCCATGTTCCAAGTAGCCCCTCCTGGGTGGTTAGGTGCTCTGTGTGCAGGGCTGGGTGGTGTTGGTGCCATGGGGACACTAGAAATCCAGTTGCCGCCATTGTATACGTGAGGAGACCCAGTGTTGAGAGCAGCCAGCTCGCAGGCCTCATGCAGGGTAGCGTGGCCCAGCCCTGATGCCCGCGGGTGTGAGCTGAGGCCCGGGGGCTACTGTGCACCCTCTCTAGACTCAGCAGGCTTGGAAGGCTGGGGCATGGGGCAGCCACGCGGGGCTCAGGCTGCATTTCCCACTCTGCCCCCAGGGAGACCTGCAGGAAAAGTCACTGGAGCATCTTCACCTGCTGGACCGGAGCAGCTTGCTGTCCGAGATCCAGGCTCTGCGTGCCCAGCTGCGCTTGACGCACCTGCAGAACCAGGAGAAGCTGCAGCACTTGCGCACGGCGCTAACCAGCGCGGAGGCGTGTGGGAGCCAGCAGGAGCACCAGCTGCGCAGGCAGGGTGGGTGCCACAGTCCACACCGCCTGTGGGGCCCTGCCCCTGCCCTTGCCCACCTGACGCTCACCTGTGTGGCCTTGGAGCAGAGGGTGGTGACACGCCAGCATCTCATCAGGCCCCCAAGTGTCGCTGCAGTTGTCAGCTGATAGAAGGGAGCAGAAAGGACCCTGGAGACAGGCAGAGCCAAGAGGGACCGGGGCATGGAGGCCTCATGGCCGGGCCTGGTGTGGGCAGGAGGGGTCTGTCTTGGGCTCTGAGTGCTGGCAGAGTTTGGGGAGCTTGCACTAGAGTTAAGGAATGTCTTGTAGGTTTCTACATTTAGTTTAGGTCCTTTGGGAATTTTTATGTAGAGGCTCACGTCATCGTGGGTAAGTAATGATTGATTTTTCGTTTCCCACCCTTGTTCTCTCCTGTGCTGTGCCAACAGATGCGTGGGCAGACGCCCTTTCCTGCTCTCAGTTTTGGGGGCAGGATCTGGTCTCATGCCCGTGCGTATGGGGGGTCAGGCACCTGTGGTCAGCTCGGGCAAGTGCCCTCTGCTCCTAGTTTCGGATTCTGTCAAAGGGAAAAGCCTTGCAGTTGAGGCCACGGCCTTTGTCCCAGCGCCCCCGTCCTTCCCTTCATGTTCTCTGAGCCAGGGGTGGGCGCTGTGTGTGCCCTCGCGAGGGGCGCTGGTCTCAGTTTCCTTTTGCTCTCGAGGGGCACTGGTCTCTAGATTCCTTTCTCTTCTGCCTTTTTCTGCTTGATGCTGGGTAGCTCCAGCCTCATCGGGGTTTGGGAAGTATCCCCTCCATTGTCTAGAATTGGGGTTATTTCTTCCTTAAGTTCTGGGAGAATTTTCCAGTAAAGCCACCTGGGCCTGGAGTTGCCTCTATTGGAGGCAGTTTAAGGTGTGAGTGGCGCTGGGGTGGCATTTCAGGACGGTCACAGGGATATATCACTCCTGGACTCTGTGTGCTCCCCGCCAGGAGCGTGGGCCCCAGAAGGAAGTGGCCCAGATGGCAGAAATGAGCGTCCTGGCTCCACCCACAACGAAAGCTTCTAGTCCACAGAACCTCCTTTATTCCCAAAGTGGATTCAGCCCGCGTCCCGACGCTTCTGTCTCTAACCTGGGTCACACGTGCAGCATGGGGAACTCACGGGGCCTATATTTCTGTTCTTTCGTCTTTCTCAGTTGAACTGCTGGCCTATAAAGTAGAGCAGGAGAAGTCCATTGCAGGCGACTTGCAGAAGACGCTGAGAGAAGAGCAAGAGAACGCAAACGGCCTGCAGAAGCTCCTGGCAGCAGAGCAGAGTGCGGTGCGAGATTTGAAGTCTGAGCTCTGTGAGTGCAGGCAGGAGAGCGAGCGGCTGTCCGGCTCCCTCCACAAGGTGCAGCAGGAGCTCCTCCAGCTGAGGTATGTGGCATCCACCTTCCCCGGACACTGGCGGGAGTCTCACCATTGTGGCCACCGTTTTTTGGCCACAAAGGGAAACAGAACCTCTGGTGGGCTGCAATTGGGCAGCCCCAGGGGCACCGCACCCTGCTGTCCCTGGGCTGATAATCCTGCGGTGGGGGTGAAGCACGTGCACAGGGCCTGGCAGGGCTCTGCCCTCCCGTCCTGGAGCTCCCAGCCCCCAGAAGCACACTCTGGCCCGTGTGGTCAGAGTGTTCTGTGACGTGAGGCCTGGGACCACCTGTGTCTCCATGCAGATCCATGCTGAGCAGTAAGGAGAATGAGCTGAAGGCCATGCGTCAGGAGCTGGAGAGCGAGCAGGGGAAGGGGCATGCCCTGCAGAACCAGTTGGAGGAGGAGCAGCTGCGGCATCTGCAGAGGGAGGGCCAGAATGCCAAGGCCCTGGAGGTGACTGGGCATCAGGGCGAGGTGGCCGGCCTAGGCTGTGTCCTTGGAAGCCTGCAGACATGCTCCTCTTCCGTCCTCTTTTCCTGTTCTTTAGGGCAGCGTGCCCAGTTGACAGCAGTGTGAGGCAGCAGGATAGGGCTGTGTTTTCAGGTAAAACTGCACCTTGGTGTAGTGGCAGCCACCATGGGGCAGACATTGCAATGACCCATGGTGGCACGTTACCCCTGCCTGGAGACCCCACTGTCTCTGAGCATTTGCTCTAGAGATAGACACAGCGTCCTTGCTGTCCATCCAAGATGGAGTGCAGCCTCAGAGGTCTGTGCACAGGGCAGGTCGGTGGCGGGGACCCTCAGCTTTGTGTGGCAGAGGCCCAGCAGGCATCATGTGGCTGTCGAGCAAGTCTGCGTCAGTTCCATGGGCTGTGGCTTTCAACAGCATGGAAACGGTGGCTCATAGCAAGAGGGTGTGCATCTCTGAGCCTCTTTGGTTAGTGGCTTTCTGAAGAGGGGCCAGGGGACTTCTCTGAATCCAGGACATGCATGTGCAGTTCCTCAACACCACTTCCAAAAAAAGTATGTCATCCCCAGCCTGGGTTTTCTGTTACTTGATGAACAGAAAAAGCTTGTACCTACATATGGCTAATAGGGTGCATTTCAAAAGGTAGGATTGCTGGGCTAAGGTGTATAAACAGACGTGGACAGGAGAACAATTTAGACACTTTTCCTGGTGATTCAGCATCTCCCGTCGTATTTTGTTGCCGCCTAGGAGCTGCGGGCATCTTTGGAGACGCAGCGTGCTCAGAGCAGTCGACTCTGCGTGGCACTGAAACACGAGCAGGTGGCCAAGGACAACCTGCAGAAGGAGCTGCGCATCGAGCACTCACGCTGCGAGGCCTTGTTGGCCCAGGAGCGGACCCAGCTCTCCGAGCTCCAGAAGGACCTGGCGGCTGAGAAGAGCCACACCCTGGAGCTGTCAGAGGCCTTGCGGCACGAGCGGCTCCTGACCGAGCAGCTGAGCCAGAGGACACAGGAGGCTTGCGTACACCAGGACACACAGGCACACCACACTCTGCTGCGGAAGCTGAGGGAGGAGAAGTCCCGTGTGGTGGACTTGCAGGCGATGCTTGAAAAGGTGCAGCAGCAAGCCGTGCGCTCGCAGCAGCAGCTCGAGGCCGAGGCTCAGAAGCACTGCGAGGAGCTCAGGAGAGAGAAGGAGGTAAGTGCCACACTGAAGGCCACAGTGGAAGCCCTGCACACCCAAAAACGAGAGCTGAGATGCTTTCTGGAGAGAGAGAGGGAGAAACCACCATGGTTGCAGGCAGAATTAGAGCAGTCGCACCCACGGTCGAAAGAGCGAGAAGCACGCAAGGCTGCGAGGAGGAGCACGGAGGCCAGGCAGAGCCCAGCGGCTGCGGAGCAGTGGAGGAAGTGGCAGAGAGACAAGGAGAAGCTGGTGAGAGCCGCCTGCTGGCGGAGCATCCACACCTAGACTTGATAGCAGGTGGAGTCAGGGGGGTTCACGTGGGGGACGCAAGGTTTGTTTGGGCTCTCGGATCTGATCTGCCCTGTCTCTGTGCCCTGACGCTGGCCCCACACTGCTGTTACTATAGCTTTCTAGAAAGTGTTGAAATCACGAAGCATGATTCCTCCACCTTCATTCTTCCTTTTCGAGATTGTTTCGGCTCTGTGGGGCTTCTTGCTGTTCCATAGGAATTTGAGGATGGCTTTTGTATTTCTGCAGAAACTGCCATTGAGAGTTTCTTAGAGATTGCATCAAATCTGCTGATTGCTCTGGCTAGTACTGACAGCTGGACAGTATGAGGTCTTCTGATCTATGATTACAGAATGTCTCTCTCCATTTAATTAGGTTGGGTTTTTTGCTTGTTTGTTTTTTGAGATAGAGTCTAGCACTGTCACCCGGCTGGAGTGCAGTGGCGTGATCTCAGCTCACTGCAACTGCTGTCTCCTTGGTTCAGGTGCTTCTTCTTGAGAGTGGTGGCACATGCCTGTAGTCCCAGCTACATGGGAGGTGGCCTGGCTAATTTTTGTATTTTTAGTAGAAACAGGGTTTTGCCGTGTTGGCCAGGCTAGTCTCAAGCCCCTGACCTCCAGTGATCTGCCCACCTTAGCCTCTCAAAGTGCTGGGATTACAGGAGTGAGCCACTGCACCCCGCCGTTTACTTACATCTTCTTCAGTTTCTTTCAATAGTGTTTTGTTGCTTTCAAAATATAAGTTGTATACTTTTATTAAATTTATTTACTTTTATTTTATTTTAATTTTGAGACAGATCTCATTCTGTCACCCAGGCTGGAGTGCAGTGGCGTGATCTCAACAACGTTGAATAGACATGATGAGGGCAGGCCGGGTGCAGTGGCCGGTGCCTACAATCCCAGCACTTTGGGAGGCCGAGGCGGGTGGATCAGTGGAGGGCAAGAGTTCGAGACCAGCCTGGCCAACATGACGAAAGCCCATTTCTTTTTTTTTCTTTTTTTTTTTTTTAATAAAAGAGATGGAGTTTCTCCATGTTGGTCAGGCTGGTCTCGAACTCCTGACCTCAGGTGATGCACCTGCCTCAGCCTCCCAAAGTGCTGGGATTACAGGCGTGAGCCACTGTGCCTGGCCCAGGCGAAAGCCCATTTCTACTAAAATTAGAAAAAATTAGCTGCACGCCCATTATCCCAGCTACTCAGGAGGCCGAGGCAGGAGAATCGCTTGAACCTCGGAGGCTTTTGAGGTTGCAGTGAGTGAGCCAAGAGCGAGACTCCGCCTCAAAAAAAAAAACGGCTCTTTGGAATAGTTGTAGTGTTTTATTTCCAGAAGCTTTGGTGAGCAGGGAGGTGGCTTGGCAGTGCAGACAGTGTGGCCAAGCATGGCAAAGGCATCTGCTGGGGCTTCGTGGCAACGCAGCACCCTGGTTGAGTTGAGACGGGGTGTGTGTTTGTCTTTTTCTCGGTCAAGGGCTCTGCCTTTCATGGAATGCTCAAGGGAGTCTTTGCTTGTTGAGAACTTCCTGAAACCATGCCTGAAGTTTCCAGCCTAAACCTTTTATTTAATGTAGATTCTTTATTGAAAAGAATGGTAACACAAGTGCTTAAAAAAGAAATACAAAGAAAATGTTTTCTAAGTTGCGTTAGTAACTTTCTTTCAGGATGCACCTTGACGTGTATTTTTAGTGAGGTGGCCCTTCCCGAGTTCTTTTTACTGAGGGTGGTGAATTTGATCTGGATTATAGAACCTTCTCTAGCCGAAGCCATTGAAGCCTCCCGAGATAGTGGTATGCCAGAGACAATTCCATCTTTTCTAAATAATATCATTTCATCAGTTCATCTGTATCTTACTTTTCTTACTAGAAAATATAATGACTCCTGTTTGCTTACAAGGCCTGAGCATTGAGTGAGGCACTGTCAGGAAGGTGGAGTCCAAGCTGTACCCTGGGCACCACAGTGGCAGGGGCACTGGTGCCACGCAGTGCAGGCTCAGCTAAGCGTCCTCCGGGCTGGGTGGCCTCCGCTTAGTGCTGGGGATCCCTCCGTGACATGGCGAGCCTCCTCTGTGTGTCTGCACCTTGGGCCTCTTCCCACTGGATGTGTCTCTTTTGTCACAAGGAAGCCCCAACAGCGCTGGTGAATCCAAGGCCCTTCAGAGGCTGCCCATCCTTCCTTGCCCTGTCATGCAGTAGACTTTCTATCCCTCACCTGGCAGGAGTCGTGCCCTGTGCAGGAGCTCAGGCACTTGCTGACACGCTTCTCCTGGGCACCAGACATGGCCTGGGCCCCCATCCTACAGAAGGGAAGGCTGCTGCTCCTCGAGGTCTGGGGTAGGGGCCTAGGACCACATGGCCATGCAGGCTCAGCCCCAGGGCTGCACTCAGGCTCGTACATGTGTGCACGTTCACATGCACGTTTGTGCCTGTCCATGTCTGTGTTGGCATGAATGCCCGTGCGTGGTGCGTCGGGCCATGGGTCCCAGTGGAGGACTGCAGAGGCTGCCTGTCTGAGGGCCTGTTTCTGATCGGTGAGGGGCCTCCCCTGTAACGTGACTGTGTGTCTTCTGCTCGGCAGTTTTTTTGTTTGTTTGTTTGTTTGTTTTTTTGAGATGGAGTCTTGCTCTGTCACCAGGCTGGAGTGTGGTGGCATAATCTCGGCTCACTGCAACGTCCACCTCCTGGGTTCAAGCGATTCTTCCGCCTCAGCCTCCCGAGTAGCTGGGACCACAGGCGCGTGCAACCACGCCCGGCTAATTTTTTTGTATTTTTAGTAGAGACGGGGTTTCACCATGTTGGCCAGGATGGTCTTGATCTCTTGACCTCTTGATCCGCCCACCTCGGCCTCCCAAAGTGCTGGGATTACAGGCGTGAGCCACCTGCGCCCAGCTGGCTTGACAGTGTTTTTTGGTGGTGGTTTTTTTGGAGTGGAGTCTAGCTCTGTGCCCCAGCTGGAGTGCAGTGGCGCCATCTCGGCTCACTGTAACCTTCACCTCCTAGGTTCAAGCCATTCTCCTGCCTCAGCCTCCTGAGTAGCTGGGACAACAGACGTGTGCCACCACGCCCAGCTAATTTTTATGTTTTTAGTAGAGACAGGTTTCTCCATGTTGGCCAGGCTGGTCTCAAACTCCTGACCTCAGGTGATCCGGCCACCGTGGCCTCCCGAAGTGCTGGAATTACAGGCATGAGCCACTGTGCCCGGTCGGCAATTTTGTTTGTGGACACTCACATGAATATCTTTTCCTTTTTCTGTTAACAACAGCGGGAATTAGAACTGCAGCGTCAGCGTGACTTGCATAAGATCAAGCAGCTTCAGCAGGTGGTGAGAGACCTGGAGTCGAAGGATGAGGCACCTGGTGGCTACCTTCGCCGAGATTCTGCCCGCGGCGCTGCGAGCTCGGACGTGGACCACCTCCGGGAACAGCAGCGAGAGCTGGAGGCCACGAGGCAGCGGCTGCTCTGTGCTGCGGGGCTGCTCACCAGCTTTGCCAGCCAGGCCATGGGCAGGTATGCACCCGACCACCTGGCGCCTGCTGGGCCCCTGCAGCCACGCGTCTGTCTCAGGAATCTGTCTTCTCTTTGTTGCTCTTGAGCAGACAGTTCTTGTGTAGTTTTGGACAATGGTTACTTGGTGTATGAACCTTTAGGTGCCCATTTATTTTTACAGGACAATTAATGATTGGACATCATCCAATGAGAAAGCAGTGGCGTCTTTACTGCACACATTGGAGGAGCTGAAGTCTGAGTTGAGCAGGCCCACCTCCTCCCAGGTAAGGGGTGAGTGCCCCCAGGTCCCTGCCCCAGCGCCTCTCCCAGAGGGGCCCTCTCAGCAGCTTTATGGTTTCTTTTTTACACTGTTCGGTTGTTTTTCCTCCCTCACTGTTTCTCTGACGTCTTCTCTGACTTCATGGTTGCTATCTGGGTGAGTGGGTGGGGGCTGACCCTGTGGGCCGAGTGGAGACGGATGCCCTCCATGTCCTGGGTCACTTGTGTGTCTTCGGGGGCTGAGCCCTGCTGCCCACGGAACGCTGCGTGACTGCTTGGACCCCCTCCTCATGTGCCGCTCACCGTGCATGGCCCGCGCACATCCCGCAGCTGCTGGTCTGGAGGGGTCGTGGTTCTGCTCTGCTCCGGCTCTGGGGGCTGATGCTCACCTCTGCCTGGCCCAGCGTGCTGGCTTTGTATTTGTGTTGATGGCCTTTGCTAGAAACAAAAACTCAAGTCCTCATGGGAAAGTCTGAGCTCACTGTAAGCTGCCTCTGGAGGAGTTGGGAATCTGGCTGCTGTTATAACTTCCGTGTTCTGTGGCGTTTATGAAATTGTGACTTTTATCATGGAGCCCGTGCATGTGAGCCGCCGGAGAGCTGCACAGCGTTGTTGTGGGTGGGGTGCACCCTGCCCGTGTCGGGCACTGGTGGCCTTCAGTGTGCCCACCCTCCGTAGGCTGAACGTCCTTTTGGTGGTAGAAGTAGTAACCCTGTTTTGAGGGGCTTCACATCTGCCCCCTGGGGATGAACTAATAGTGATCCAGCCAGCTGTTGTTAATGAAGGTGCTGTTGGAACAACCAAACGGTCTGTGCTTTGTGACAGGCCTGCATCGTTCATAGAAGCCAGTTTTGTGCAAAGTCTGTGATTTGATGACTTTTACAGTTTTCTGCCAGCTCCAGAAGCTTCGCATTGAACCCCAGACACGTTAATTACAATTCCTAAAAGCAACTTGACAAAAAAACACAAATAATGTACATGCCCTTTAGCAACAAATACTTACAAATTTATTTTCTTTTCTCCAAGAAAAAAATGGCAGCAGAGCTGCAGCTCCAGTTTGTGGACGTCCTGCTGAAAGACAACATTTCGCTCACCAAAGCCCTCAGCACGGTAACCCGGGAGAAGCTGGAGCTCAGCAGGGCCGTGGCAAAGCTTGAGAAGATGCGGAAGCACCACCTGCAGAAGGGCTGCACCCCGAGCGTAGGTGTCTGTGCCGAACTCTCACCTGCCCCAGCCCAACTGCCCTGGTCCAGCGCAGCTCCACATCACAGGAGGCTGGGCTGTCTCCAGGGATCTGGGGGTGCGGGCTCCATCATCTCTGTTTGAAGTCTTGCTAAGTGTTGTGGATGTTTGACCATCTCAGCAGACTTCCTGCTTCACTGACCCTGATCACCACTTGATGTTTGGTGCATGTTCATTAAAGGATGTTTGAGGGCTGGGCGTGGTGGCTCATGCCTGTAATTCCAGCACTTTGGGAGGTTGAGGTGGGCAGATCACCTGAGGTTGGGAGTTTGAGACCAGCCTAATCAACATGGAGAAATCCTGTCTTTACTAAAAATACAAAAATTAGCTGGGTGTGGTGGCGGGGCCTGTAATCCCAGCTACTTGGGAGGCTGAGGCAGGAGAATCACTTGAACTCTGGAGGTGAAGGTTTTGATGAGCCAAGATCATGCCATTGCACTCCAACCTGGGCAACAAGAGTAAAACTCTGTCTTTAAAAAACAACAACAACAACAAAAAAAAACCCAAAGGGTATTTTGACTGAGAATGTAATAATCTGCTCGAATTTAGAGTTTTATTTAAAGTGACTTACAATTTTCTTTTTCTATTTTTTTTTTTTTTTTTTGAGGCAGAGTGTCAGTCACTCTGTCACCAATGCTAGAGTACAATGGTTTGATCACAGCTCACTGCAACCTTCACCACACAAGTTCAAGCAATTTTCCTGTCTCAGCCTTATAAGTAGCTGAGATTATAAGTGCCCATCACCATGCCCAGTTAATTTTTATATTTTTAATAGAGACAGGGTTTTGCCATGTTGGCCAGGCTGGTCTCAAACTCCTGACCTCAAGTGATCCACTCGCCTTGGCCTCCCAAAGTGCTGGGATTACAGGCATGAGCAACCACGCCGAGCTGACATTTATAAGTTTCTTAATGGTATAGTTGGGTAGAATTGTCTTCTGGAATGCCTGATTTATTTTTTATTCTTTTGTATTTAGGTTTTGTTTGTGATTTGCTTCATTTTTTGTAACTTTTTAAAAGTTATTTTTAAATTTACATGCAGTAAAATTTGCCCTTTTCTGGTGTTATGTCATACAAGTTTACACCCACACACACCCACACACACATCCACACACACACCCCCGCCCACCCGCAACCTTCGTAAGTAACCACCACTCTTAGATCACACGGCGACAGCCCCCGCAAAAGAGCTGCAGCCACCCTGCCTGCCACAGGCTGTAGCTCCTTCCCAGAAAGTTGTGTAAGTGGAACCAGATGGCTTGGGACCTCTCACACTGGCTTCTTTCACTTCTGGGTTTTTTTCTGAGAAGGGCCTCCTTGCTCTGTCTCCCAGGCTGGAGTGTGGTGCAATCACAGCTCACTGCACCCTTGACCTCCCAGGCTCAGGGATCTGCCTGCCTCAGCCCTCTGACCTGAAGTGCTGTTAGCAGGCAGCCTATGCACGTCCTCCCGTACACTCTTCAGTCATCTCCGAGATCACTCGCAACACCTCATTTGGTGGAAACGCTTCGGAAATAGTTATGATCCTGTGGTCCTTAGGGTGCAGGGCAAGAGAAGAAGTGCACGTGTTTGGTACAGACACATTTTTTTCTGAGTATTTTTCGCCCGCCATTGGCTGAATCCACGGATGTAGAGAGCTGACTGCATTTGCAGTTTCCAGTGATTGGCATTTCTAGGACCAGAGACTATGAGAGTGTTTAAGGCTTTAAGCTTTGAATTTGGGATGATTTTACAAATAATTGGATTTCTGTTACCTACTAAAATGTACCTTTTTTGCAGTCATACTTCAGCAAGTGGCATGTCGTAATTACCCCATGTTAATTCCTTAACTGATCACAGCACGGTATAAGCTAGACCCTGCTGAGGAGGGGCTGAGGATGAGGAGAGGCCAGGCCTGGTGTGGTCAGCCTGGCCTCCCCGTACACGGCCTTCTCCCGCGCGTGGGGTGGGAGTGCGTCTCCCCTAACCTGCTCTTGCTGACGAGCAGCTCTGTAGACAGTGCTGGCTGTGCTTCCTTACAGAGGCCAGACAGGTCTACTTGGAAGCCAGACGAAACGGTTCCAGAGAGTTCCCTGAGGCGCCCAGACCCCGGCCAGCTTCCACCGGCTGCCAGCGGGGAAGCCAACACCAGCAACGTGAAGGTAGGGACAGTGTCGTGAGTATAGAATTTTGGTGCTTTTTTAAGTCCTGGGTTTTTAAATTTTAGGCATAGCATTCTCGTGACCACAAGGTTCTCGTCTACCAGGTGTAGCAGTCAAATTGCTGAAAGGAAAGGAAGTTGGACAGAATAAACTGTGGCTTGCATCTTGGTTTAGTTGTGTACAAATACTGAGTTTCTGTGCTGTGAGTTAAGCGTGGGAATATGGACAGCTTTGACAAAGTCAGCAAATGACAGCCTCTGCAGCCTGCAGGAGCCCTGGCCCAGGACGTGCCGGGATTTGGCTGAAGCTCCTCAGCAGTCTCCTGATGGCACAGCCCCCACCCCGTGACTGACATCCACCCCCTTGCCCAGTGCAGACCTTACCTAAGTGGCTAAATTCAAGGAGCCTTCATAGGGGCTCATGTGATGATGCTGTAGAGAAGAGCTTGTGGTCTCCAATAGAAACTGATCTTTCAACAGCAAGGTTGTTTCTGGCCACAGATACAGCTGCAAGGACAATGACCTCTGTGATGATTGCTGAGACGAAAGACGGTTCTTTGTCAAGAGCAATGGTGTAAATGTGCTTTTGTTAGCAAGATAGTCTTTGATTTTACTGTTTTTTTTTTTATTTTAGATGGAAAAATTATACCTACATTACTTGAGAGCAGAGAGCTTTAGAAAAGCTCTGATTTATCAAAAGAAGTATCTTTTGCTGTTGATTGGCGGATTCCAGGATTCGGAACAAGAAACACTCTCCATGATTGCCCATTTGGGGGTATTTCCTTCCAAAGCAGAGCGGAAGATCACGTCTCGTCCCTTCACCAAGTTCCGGACGGCCGTCAGGGTGGTCATCGCGATACTGAGGTCAGTGCTGCCACATTCAGTCAGCACGTTCCGTATCTGTCTCTGAACGGGCGGCACACTGCATGCTTTTAGGTGATTTTATTTCATGAAACTCTATAATATATTCTATTTTTTAAGATAAAGAAAATAGAGATGATGAACTTGTTTTCAGGAAGTCATGTTGTATGAAGCTGCCACTTTCTGAAACTACAGATTTAAGGACACCTTTGTATTGCAGAGGAACATCTTGCTTTTAATGGGTTTCGTGCCACGAATTTTTTTTTCATTTCCTAGTTTTAGAACGTGCTGGATTTCTGAAAGTGTTCTCCCCCTGAACATTGTGCAGCTGTGGCTGCTCCTGATGCCCACAGAGGTGTTTGCCAAGGCCGTGTGTGGGCCTGTCTAGAGGGGCAGATGCAGCAGAGAGCAGCCAGGAGGCCTGCTGCTTTCAGAGACCGGGCCCTGAGCCAGTTCGGTCATCGGGGCTGCGGGCCGGGCAGAGTCGGGTGCAGGCGAGGCCTCCTGGGGTGCTGTGCTCCCCGCCTCTGTGGCCCCGGGGCACTGTTTCTTCTCGTCTGAGCTCTCCTGACCGTAGGCCTCCACTGTCCATCCTTCCACCCACCCATCTGTCCATCCTGTGTTTGTGGGGAGAATGCCCTGCATGAGGAACCATTTTAGTCACTAGATGGGGAAGGTCAGCAGACCCAGACCCTACCTCCAGGGTGGCTCTTCCTGTCGAGGAGGGGAGGGCATTCGAAGGCAGCAGTGTCCCAGACGGGGGCAGTCCGTGTGTCCCTGTCAGAGCACTGCCTAGGGTAGCTGCCACCAAGGGGCCTTGATGGGTCTCGTGGAGGAATCGGCAGCATCTGCCGTGCCTCAGAGGAGGGAAGCCACAGATGCGATGCTTGTCCTGAAGGCCATCCTGGCAGGGGTGTCTGGGGCTCTGCACCCTGACCTGCATGCCCCCGTCACCCACACCCTGCGTGCTTGCCATGTGACGGGCTCCTTCAAGGGCTGGGGTCTCCGTATTTTCAGCTTGTCTGGTGGCATCTGTGACAGGAAGACGGGAGGGTCCTGCGCACCAGGCGGAAGCAGCGTGTTTCCCAGTCACCAGTGTGGCCGGCTGTGAACGGGAGTCGTCCTGGGCCAGGCCGTGGCGGGTGTCTGAGGAGGGGCTGGATGGTCTACGGTGGGGCCAGCGTGAGGCTTTGTCAGGTGGTCGTGCGTGGGAAGGTCTCCACCACCGGTATCCCCGCCAGCCCTTTGGATGTGTGCACCAGGCAGCCAGGCCTGAGTCAAGAGACCCGGCGCCCTGGTCCTAGCGGGCAGCGAGGGCCCCGTGCTGCATGTTTGGTCACCGTAGGCTTTTCCTTGCTCTTTCCCTTCCTGTTTTGTTGTACTTTTAAGTGTGTCATCTCCTTTTTTTGTAGATTGCGTTTTTTGGTTAAGAAATGGCAAGAAGTAGATCGGAAAGGAGCCCTGGCACAAGGCAGAGCCGCTCGGCCAGGTGAGGCTCCCTCCACATTAACCCCTCGCCCGGGCGAGGCTGCCGCCCCATGAACCCCTCGCCCGGGCGAGGCTCCCGCCCCATGAACCCCTCGCCCAGGTGAGGCTCCCGCCCCATTAACAGGTGGGCCACAGACCTTGGTTCCTACTCCTTGTAACGTTTTCATTAACTTTTGGGTCATTTTTCAGTGTTCCTGGGGGTGTAATAAGCATGATAAGAGAATCCATGAATTCTGTCAGGCTGTGGTCCAGAGGCAGGGTGTGCCCAGTGCAGGGAAGTCAAGGCTTGCGTTTGCTGTGAACATGGTTCACGGGGGCGTGCGGCAGTGGGAAACCCTGACATGCTTAGTGTGTTCATTCTTTCATAGTGGTTAGCGAAACGGCCTTCTTTATTCCCCAGATCAGCTGAAACTCGCTTCACGCCACTGCCTCTTTCCTTGTAGAGCATCATGCTTATTTCTGGCTCACTCTCGGGAGTTCTCTACCGTGCGGTTGACCCCCCACAGCAGAGAGCACAGCCAGCTGCACTAGTGCCGAAGGAGCCGGCCCCAGAGCAGGGCATTTCCAGGGGCTCTTGTCCCAGAGTGGCAGGCGTCGTGTGCAGAGAACGCAGGGTGGGCATGCAGCTCCCTGGGCCTTTGGGGCTTGGGCTGCCTGAGCCGCTGCCGAGTGCCACCATGACTGGGCATTCCTGGAAGTGCTTCTCCAAGTTGTTGTTGTTGTTTAGAGACGGACTTGCTCTGTCACCCAGGCTCAAGTGCAATGGTACAGTCACAATTCACTGCAGCCTTGAACTCCTGGGCTCAAGCGTCCTCCCTCCTCATCTCCTGAGCACTGTGCCTGGCAGCTATGTCAGTTTCAACTTCCACAGTTCAGTAGTTGCTTCTTGAAATTAACATGCTTTGATTCAGCCTTCCGTGCCCCCCTGAGTCACACCTGGTGGTCTCCAGGGTTCCTTCCCCTCCTTCCTCCTCAGCCAGCTCCCAGAACTGACAGAGGCAGGACCCCCACGCAGGTCTTACCTGAGCCCCCCCGGCACTCCACTAGAGATGGGCTGCCCCTGTGGATGCAGATAATCAAAGCTTAGGTTTCTTCTAAGCTTTTAAAAAGATAATATTGTAACTTGGATACTTTAAAAAATGTCTCAAAATTGCCATACAGACTCTTAAAGTTACACATTTAAATTTTTGATAGATGAGCCTTTACTAAAATGCATTCATTTCTTTTCCTAATCCCTTTGTCGTGAAATAATTCTGGGAAAGGACCCCGGGCACGACGGCCACAACAGTCTCCACCCAGAACCAGAGAGTCCCCCCCAACCCGGGATGTGCCCTTGGGCCACGCCAGGGACCCCGCCAGAGGCCATGGACTGGCAGCAGCCTCCCCGCACAGTGGGGGAAGGTCAGTGGTGATGTCTTCAGGTCTGTGTCCTGCCACTGCTCTCCCTCCAGCCTACATAGGTTCTCAGGGAAATACATCTTTAAAGTTCTGGCTTTGGCCCAGCCCAGAGCAAGGCAGGAAACTCCGGCGTGAATCCATCAGGGCCTAGAAGTCCATTCCTGTTTTGGGGGAGGGCCTGGCTTTTCTGTCTGGTGGCTCTGGTCCCCCAGAGCCCGGTGTTGTGATCGTTAGTGACAGAGGTTATGGTGGCTGAGGGCCCCTTTTGTGAGGGATGTGCCCAGGTGAAGAAGGCACGTTCCCTGCCCTGAAGATACTTGGAAGCTCTGGGTGGAGAGGGAAAAGTGAAACCCCTGGTGCTCCCTGGGCCCGGTAGAAGGCTAGGAGGAAGGACGGCTGATGTGAGGACTGAGCAGGGCAGGTATCACCCCCGACAAAGAAACAGTTTGGGAAGATCAGGAAAGGCAGGTGGGACCTGGTGCATAATCCAGGTTGGGTAGCAGATACATGGTCGAAGATTTAGCAAACAAAGTAACATACAATAGTCTTTACTCTGGAACATTGCACAGAAGGTGGCTTTTAAAGCACTCTGAGCCCTTTTTATAAGGAAGGATCTGAAGGAAACAGCCTGGAGTCGTCCATCCCCACGGGGCTGGCTAGCGGGGCTGGTGCCTTTCTTCCGCACTCACCATGGCTCCGTCTGTCAAACTCAACAATTTTTTTGTCTTCCCTTGGTGGTAATTTGTTTGAAGAGCCGCTCCATCCCCAAATTCAAGATTAGAAAGATCTCTGACCGGTTCTCAAGATCCAGAACATTCCTTGACAGAGTATATTCACCATTTAGAAGTGATCCAGCAAAGGCTCGGCGGGGCGATAGCAGGTAACGCACGTCCTCGCCAGGTGTTTATCAGACATCGTCACTGCACCCTGGACATGGAGGGCCCAGTGAAAGCTGGCTAGTGTTCAGCGTGGTAACAGTGAGTTTTGGTCTGGACAGTGTCACTAACAGCATTCGAATATCGGTTATAAGTGAAGACTCTCAAAAAAGTGTAAGCCAGTGCACTCAGCGTTAGGTGCTGGGGTCAGTTTGACTTAATCACTGTCTGGACTTTTTTGTCTTTTCTCTTAAATTGCTAGCAAACATAAAGATTATATTTCGACCAGGATGTAATTTGTTCAGTATTTCTTAAATATCATACAAAACCCTGTATAATTCATATTTTTACCAAAATTTACATGAATTCAGTGATAGTTTTTCAAAATTGTGAAATTCTTTTCAAAAGATGTGCAAAGCCTTGTAACAAATTTGCTGCCTCATTTTTATTTATTTGCAGATTCTATTTCAAAGAAATCCTGCCACCAGAAGATTAAACAGTGAATAAAATCCTGTGGCTCTTACCTGTGACAATTTTATTTGAGGAAAACACTTGTTTTTCCCTTTTCCCACAGAAGCTCGTGGGATGGCATGGGCACTACTCTGCATGTGCCATGACACCAGCCCCCAGATGCCTTGAATTAAGTACTTGTCCTCACCTTGACGCATGGCTGCACAGCCAGATGGAGTGTTTTCCGTGGAACCCTTCGTGTGTTTCAGGCACGTGGCCGTCGTGAGGTCGTGCACGATCCTGGCTGTGCTGCTCTGTGCCTGTCGGCAGACCCACCCTTCCTGCCTCCAGGGTGGACACACAGAGAATGGCTTCCTGTTGTTGTGTTTATTTTCTTAAAGTGTACAGATGGAAACTTCACTTAAAAATAGGAACAAAACAACCCAAAAAGGAATAAAATTTAATCACTGTTTTGTTTGTGAATAGCCCTTGTTTTGTTTTTTCCATTTTATCCAGTTTGCTTTTCCCACTGGCTAAAAAATAAAACAGACAAAAGCCAGACATTTCCATTGGCCCCGAAAGCATTCGTGAATGGCTGCTCGCCTGCCGTCTGCGCTCACTTGGTTTCTTGACTTTTCTAAGATGCTGCCACTATGTATCCACCTCTCATGGCCATGCTTTTTTTATTTTTATTTTTATTTTTTTAAGAGGGAATCTCACTCTGTTGCCCAGGCTGGAGTGCAATGATGCAATCTCTGCTCACTGCAACCTCCACCTCCCAGGCTCAAGGAGTTCTCCTGCCTCAGCCTCCTGAGTAGCTGGGATGACAGGTGCGCACCACCGCACCTGGCTAACGCTTGTGTTTTTCGTAGAGATGGAGTTTCACCATGTTGACCAGGCTGGTTTCGAACTCCTGACCTCAAATGATCCATCCTCCTTGGCCTCCCGAAGTGCTAGGATTACAGATGTGAGCCACCGCGCCCAGCCAGCCATGCTTTTTTATGTTTCATTCATACTCACTTAGACTAGACAGTAATACCTAGCCAAGGACTCTTTACCCAAAAATGTACTTGACGGGTATAAAATTTTTATTTTTGGAGACAGGGTCTTGCTCTGTTACCCAGGCTGAAGTGCGGTGGCGTGATCACAACTCACTGCAGCCTTGACCTCCGGCGCCCCAGCGATCCTCCTGCTTAGCCTCCCGAGTAGTTGGGACTAAGGTACGTACCACAACGCCTGGCAGTAATTTTTGTATTTCTTTTACAGACGGTTTCACTTCGTTTTCCAGCCTAGTCTCAAGCTTCTGGCTCAAGCAGCCCTATTGCCTCAGCCTTTTGGGTAGCTAGGACCACAGGCACACACTGCCACACACATTTTTTTTTTTAAGTAGAGACAGGGTCTCATTCTGTTGCCCATGCTGGTCTTGAACCCCTGACTTCAAGTGATCTTCCTCTGCCTTGGCCTCCCAAAGTGGTGGGAATACAGGCTTACGGCACTGCACCAAGCCCTAACTTACAGTAGTTTATTGAAAGAGGAATAAAATCAAATGAAACCACGAAAAGAAAGACAAACATGGGATATTCTACAGTTAACTGCCCTCATTTAATCAGAGATGGTGGGAAGGCTAATGTGAGGCCCGTGCTCTAGGTTAAAGTAGCCAAGGAGCTGTGGCCAGAGGCAATGCACAAAACCCGACTTGGGAGGGAGCGACTTAAAGACATTTCGCAGGGTAACTGGGTAAATTTGAATCTGTACTGGATAGATTCTAGGCGGATTGTTAATTTCCTTAGATGTAATAATGGTTACGTAAGAGAGTGATTCCCTTAGGGGTTGTATGCTGAATTATTTAAGGTTAAACAGTCATATCATATACAGTTTTAAAGCAAATTGTATATGATATGGCTGTTTAACTTTAAGACACACAAATGTATGTGAAGTAAACATGGCGAAATCTTTTTAAAATATTAAATTTAGTGGGTAGGCTGGGTGCGGAGGCTCACACCTATAATCCCAGCACTTTGGGAGGCGGAGGCAGGTGGATCAATAGGTCAGTTCAAGACCAGCCTGCCCAACATGATGAAACCCCATCTCTACTAAAAATACAAAAATTATCCAGGCATGGTGGCACGTGCCTGTAGTCCCAGCTACTCAGGAGGCTAAGGCAGGAGAATCGCTTGAACCCAGGAGGTGGAGGTTGCAGTGAGCTGATGCTGCGCCAGTGCACTCCAGCCTAGGCCACAGAGCAAGACTCTGTCTCAAAAAAAATTTTTCTCTGAGCGCAGTGGCTCATACCTGTAAACCCAGCACTTTGGGAGGCCGAGGTGGCCAGATCACAAGGTCAGGAGATGGAGACCATCCTGGCTAACGTGGTGAAACCCCATCTACTAAAAACACAAAAAATTAGCCAGGCGTGGTAGCACATGCCTGTAGTCCCATCCCAGCTACTCAGGAGGCTGAGGCAGGAGAATTGCTTGAACCTGGGAGGCGAAGGTTGCTGTGAGCCAAGATTGTGCCACTACACTCCAGCCTGGGCGACAGAGCAAGACTCCGTCTCAAAAAAAAAAAAAAGTAATGTCATGCACCTGCCTGATGAGAGGCAAATACTCATGTGAAAGAAGATACTCTAGCCCTCGCCCTAGGGCCCGTGGGGCATCTCTCCGTGGTCCAGGCGCCTCCGGTAATACTTCTCCTTCAGGACTGGGGCAGCCCTTTGTGGTTTGGTGACTTACAAACTAGTTTATAAAGTTAATGCACCAATAACATCATATAAAATTAGGAAGGGGGAAGTGATCAGTGTATACCCTGAAGTTTAAAATGCTACAGTTCTTGATTTTGCAACTTGTCATGAGCCTCTAGTTGATATTCCTGCCTTCATCCATCGCCTAGTCTTTGTTTTCCGGTCCTGTCAGCACCTTGGGGTGACTGAAACCTCCGTCCTGAAAGATCTGAGGCCTTAATGGTCTTTTCTTTAGAGGACTCTTCTTTCACGACTGAACCTCAAAGTCCTCAGTACCAAAAGCTGCCAGTGAAGACACTAGATTGCAGATAGAGATGTTCCTGTTTTCGTTGTGTACGAGCCGCCCATTTTCCCTCAACAATTGGCATCAGTAGCACCAGCTAGTACAGTAACCCCATCCCTGCGCGCTGGCTCAGGCAGCAGTCTGAACTGCTAGTTCAAAAGCACCATTGTTGTACGGTAGAAGCAGTCCTCCCTTGGGACAATACAGTTCAGACAGGAGAAGCAAAAAATTCCTCCTGGCGTTATTTGGCACCATTCCTATCAGCAGCCCTTATGTTTCCGAGCCAGCATATGCTGTCTGTGGGAGAAGTGGCACTACCCAGTGTTCGCGAGAAGCCTGTGCCACACCCTGTACCGTAGCACTCCGTATTCACAGGGTGTTGTCTTCAATCTGGCATCACCATTGAGCCTTCAGGGGACCTTTGCACCGTCCACTCAGCAAGCTGCTTCTGAGTGGTAGGAGTTTGGGGTCAGATGAGGGCATTGCACAACCATGTACTTAGAGTCACACTTGCTGTCAGAAGTTTTCTGGTCAGACGGGATGATGAATTAGGAATTTGGGAAGTTTGCAAATGAGTTTTGGGCAGAAAAAGCAAATTCCTGTGCAGAATAGGAACGGACAGATGCAGGGGACCACAGAGCGGGAGGACTGAATAGAGCCCGAGCTGCCTCCATGCCGCCCCTGCTGCTGGAGTCTCATCTCCCCTGCCAGCACCATTCTCTGCACCAGCTGCCTGTCCTACAGTTCCATTCTGACACTACCTAGAGTCAGAATTGACACAGATGCCACAAGTTAAGGACAAAGTCCTTCAATTCTTCATTTATTAATTTAATTATTAATGTATTTATTTTTGTGGAGATGGGGTCTCCCTGTTACCCAGGCTAACCCTGGCTTTCCAAAGTGCTAGGATTACAGGCATGACCCACAGTGCCTAAAGTCCTTCAATTCTGATACTGCCTAGAGTTAGCACAGACCCTGTAGGCCAGGGACTCAGTCTGCACTTCAGACATCAGCCAAAGTGGTGTTCCCAGGCTACCTGCCAATTATAAGTTCGGGAGGTTTGCACCCATTTGCTAGAATGACTCAAAGTGCTATTCTTGGGATTACCAGTTTATTACACAGGGTGCAACTCAGGAACAGCCAGATGGAAGAGGTGAGGAGGACAGGTGTGGGGCCCAGAGCTTCTGTGACCACTGCAGGCGCCCTGCCCTCCCAGCAGAACCCAGAACCTCCCTGAGCCTCATTGTCCAGTTTTTATCAAGGCCTCATTACATAGTCAGGATGGATTGTGTTATTACCACACGATGGAACCTAACCTTATGCCCCCTCCCCTCTCCAGAGGCTTCAGGGTGGGGCTGGAAATCCGAACCCTCCAATCATGTGGTTGGGTCCTCTGGGGTCCAGACCCCATCCGGAAGGGGCTCCACCACAAATCACCTCATTAACGTAAACTCAGGTAAGGGCAAAAGGGGATCCTCATACAAAAGACACTGCAGGAAATTCCAAGGATTTTAGGGGCTCTGCCAGGAGCCAGAGGCAAAAACCACGTTTATTATACCACACATACGCAGCACCTCCAGGGGATAATAGGTTACTACAGCTGGTGGCTTGGTGATGGGCAGTGTGAGTTGCGTATTAATAGGTATATCCTATTTTAGTCCATTTTCTGTTGCTTACAACAGAAGACCTGAAACTAGGTAATTTATAAAGAAAATGAATTTATTTCTTACAGTTAGGGAGGCTTAGAAGTCCAAGGTTGGCCAGGTGCTGTGGCTCATACCCATAATCCCAACACTTTGGGAGGCCAAGGTGGGTGGATCACTTGAGCTCAGGAGTTCGAGACCAGCCTGGGCAACATGGTGAAACCCTATCTCTACTAAAAATACAAAAATTAGCTGGGCGTGGTGGTGGGCACCTGTAATCCCAACTACTTGGGAGGCTGAGGCAGCAGAATTGCTTGAACCTGGGAGGCACAGGTTGCAGTGAGCTGACATTACACCGCTGCACTCCAGGCTGGGTGACAGAGCAAGACTCTTTTGTCTCAAAAAAAAAAAAAGTCCAAGGTCAGGGGACACACTGATGAAAGCCTTTGCGCAGACGGAAACTGCAGAGTCCCAGGTGGCATCACATGGCAAGGGCACTGCACATGTTAGCCCAGGTTTCTTCCTGTAAAGCCACCCACTCCACTACCACGATAACTCATTAATCCACTCATGATCCAGTCACCACTTCTTTTTCTTTCTGAGAAGGAGTCTCACTCTGTCGCCCGGGCTGGAGTGCAGAGTGGTGCGATCTCCATTCACTGCAACCCCTGCCTCCCGGGTTCCAGCAATTCTCCTGCCTCAGCCTCCCAAGTAACTGAGATTACAGGCTCACACCATCACACCTGGCTAATTTTTCATATTTTTAGTAGAGACAGGGTTTCACCGTGTTAGTCACAATGGTCTCGATCTCCTGACCTTTTGATCTGCCTGCCTCAGCCTCCCAAAGTGCTGGGGTTAGAGTGGTGAGCCACTGCGTCCAGCCAATCCAATCACCTCCTAAAGGCCCTACCTTTTTCTTTTTCTTTTTTTAAATGGAGTCTCAAAGTGCAGGGGTTACAGGTGTGAGCCACCGCACCCAGCTGTCCCCACCTTTCAGTACTTCCATACTACCACCTGGGTAGATGGAGTTTCCAAAACATGAAATTTGGGGCGCACAAACAGCATATCCCATATGCAGGTGTCTGTTCTCTGCCAGGACCCAGGAGCAAGTCAGATGTTGCTTCTTTTTTTTTCTTGAGATGGAGTCTGTTCTGTAGCCGAGGCTGAAGTGATGCAATCTTGGCTCACTGCAACCTCTGCTGTGTGGGTTCAAGCGATTCTCCTGCCTCAGCCTCTTGAGTAGCTGGGATTACAGGCACCTGCCACCACACGTGGCTAATTTAGTAGAGACGAGGTTTCACCATCTTGGCAGGCTGGTCTTGAACTCCTGACCTCATGATCCACCCACTTTGGCCTCCCACAGTGCTGCGATTACAGGTATGAGCCACCTTGCCCAGCCTCAGATGTTGCTTTTCAAAAGGCGAGTGAGTTACTAGCCAAAAGCAAAGCTTTACTTCAAAACCCTGGGGATCTTGAGCCCAGGAGTTCGAGATCAGCCTGGACAACATAGTAAGACCTTGTCTCTACAAAAATAAAAAAATTAGCCGGCTGGGCATGCTGCTGCACCTCTGTAGTCTCAGCTACTCAGGGGGCTGAGGTGGGAGGATCGCTTGAGCCCAAGAGGTTGATGCTGTAGTGAGCCATGATTGTGCCATTGCATTCCAACAGAGTCTGACCCTGTCTCAACAAAAACAAAATCCTCTGGGGGGCTGTCCTAATGGAACTTTATACTGGAGTACCACCCAGGCATCCTTAATTGCAAAGACCCTTTAAGCAACATTGAAATTTCTAGGTCATAAGTCCTGAGCAGGAGGACAGCTTGCATCAAAGCTGCAGGTCTTCTGTTGTCCAGATCCCACTTAAAACAAACAGCCTCAGGCTGGGCACGGTGGCTCACACCTGTAATCCCAGCATTTTGGGAGGCCAAGGCCAGCGGATCACCTGAGGTCAGGAGTTTGAGACCAGCCTGGTCCAACAAGGAGAAACCTGGTCTCTACTAAAAATACAAAAATTAGCCAGGTTTGGTGGCAGGTGCCTGTAGTCCCAGTTACTCAGGAGCTGAGGCAGGAGAATCGCTTGAACCCAGGAGTTGGAGGTTGCAGTGAGCCGAGATTGCGCCACTGCACTCCAGCCTGGGTGACAGAGTGAGACTTAAAAAAAAAAAAGCAAAACAAAACAGCCTCTAGGTTTCAATAATGGATTGGAGCAGCGCACCCAAAAATGGCATGTGTCAAATCCAAAATCCAAATAAGCTCAGCTTGGTTCCTTTCTTAGTTGTAGGCAGTGGAAGGTATGGCCTTTCACTTTAGAGGAGATACCATGATAATCCACAGAAAGTGCCCCATTTTTCATAGGATTTATCTCCTACCATATAGCACATTTCTTACTAAGGTATCTAGGGTACTTACTACTTCCTGTTCGCTAGAACCGATTACTCTGATCTCTTTAATGTAGATCTCTCTCAAATCAAAATGATATTAGGTCTAAGCAAAGACCCTCAGATAGTGAAGATGTACTGCTGTCTGCACCTGCTGAAATTGAATGGATCATCTTTGCTGATTGGCATTGAGAAAAAAAAGGGATAAGGAAGCCTGAATAGGAAACTTTTAATGACTGCACCTGGGATGGGTACCGGATATGGTTTGGATCTGTGTCTCTGCCTAAATCTTATGTTGAATTGTAATCCCCGGTGTTGGAGGTGGGACCTGGTGGGAGGTGACTGGATCATGGGGGCAGCTTCTCATGAATGGTTTAGCACTTGAGTGCTGTTCTCATGATAGTGAATGAGTTCTCATGAGATCTGGCTGTTCAAGTGTGTGGCACCTCCATCCTCTCCCTCTCCCTCCTACTCCAGGCATGTGAAGTGCCTTGCTCCCCCTTTGTGTTCTGCCATGATTGAAGTTTCCTGAGGCCTCCCCAAAAGAGAAGCCACTATGCTTACTGTACAGCCTGCGGAACCGTGAGCCAAATAAACCTCTTTTCTTTGTCAATTATCCAGTCTCAGGCATTTCTTTTTTGTTTTTGAGATGGAGTCTTGCTCTATTGCCCAGGCTGGAGTGCAGTGGCACAATCTTGGCTCACTGCAACCTCTGCCTCCCAAGTTCAAGCAATTCTCCTGTCTCAGCCTCCTGAGCAGCTGGGACTACAGGTGCATGCCACCATGCCTGGCTAATTTCTGCATTTTTAGTAGAGATGGGGTTTCACCATACTGGTCAGACTGGTCTTGAACTCCTGACCTCAGGTGACCCCCCCGTTTTGGCCTCCCAAAGCGCTGGGATTACAGGCATGAGCCACTGTGCCTGGCCTCAGGCATTTCTTTATAGCAGTGTGAGAACAAATACAGTGCCTCACAGAGACATGCTGATTCTCAAAACCCAACAATACCACCTTCATTGCTTGTAGGCCCATACCAAAGCTCTGATCCCAATACAGCCCACGGAAGTACGAGGCATACTATAGGAGGGGACAGCGTATACAACAAATCATAAAACTGGACATAAACAGCAGCTTTCCGCTGAAACTGGAAATAGTACACAACTATGCCTGAACAGATTCAGAAGGCATAAGTGATCCAAGTGAGCGATCAAACTCATGATGCCACCTTTTTTTTTTTTTTTTTTTTTTTTTTGTGACGGAGTCCTGCTCTGTCACCCAGGCTGGAGTGCAATGGCGCGCTCTTGGCTCACACAGCCTCTGCCTCCTGGGTCCAAGCAGTTCTCCTGCCTCAGCCTCCCAACTAGCTGGGATTACAGGTAGGCACTACCACGCCTGGCTACTTTTTGTATTTTTAAGTAGAGACCAGGTTTCACCATGTTGGTCAGGCTGGTCTCAAACCCCTGACCTCGTAATCCGCCTGCCTCAGCCTCTCAAAGTGCTGGGATTACAGGCGTGAGCCACCGCGCCCGGCTGATGCCACCTTTTCTACTTCACACTCTCCCTTAGTCTGCATCTTTGGTTTCACGGGACACTCCCTGTGAACAGCTGACAGAAGAGGAAAAAATGCAGATTTGTTTTACCAATGGACCCATACAGTATGGTGGCATGAACCATAAACAGTTGCTACACTAGTGGCTCATGCCTATAATCCCAGCACTTTGGGAGGCCAAAGCGGGTAGATTATGAGGTCAGGAGATGGAGACCATCCTGGTCAACATGGTGAAACCCCGTTTCTACTAAAATACAAAAAATTAGGCGTGGTGGTGCGTGCCTGTAGTCCCAACTACTTGGGAGGGTGAGGTGGGGGAATTGCTTGAACCCGGGAGGCGGAGGTTGCAGTGAGCTGAGATCGCGCCACTGCACTCCAGCCTGGCAACAGAGCGAGACTCTGTCAAAAAAAAGTTGCTACCCTACAATCTAGTTTAGGATTGGAATTTGGAAGATTTCCAGTCGGCAAACTTGGGAGGGTATAGCTGGTAGTCCATCTTATGTGGAAAGAGGCATCTAAATTTACTCATCTACAAGCATTCCAGTGCAGTGGGTTACTGACTGTGCAGCTGGTTGATAACAGAAAAAGATTGCAAAGGTTGGTTTCAAGGAAGTCTCCAGTGCCGGGCTCAGTGTTTCATGCCTTTGGGAGGCTGAGGCAGGAGGATCACTTAAGCCCAGGAGTTCAAGACCAGCCTGGGCATAGTGAGACCCTGTCTCTGTAAAGAACAAAAACTAGCTGGGGACGGTGGCATGACCCTGTGGTCTCAGCTACTCAAGAGGCTGAGGCAGGATTGCTTGAACCCAGAAGGTTAAGGCTGCAGTAAGCCATGATCATGCCACTCCGGTCTGGGTGACAGAGCTGAGAACCTGTCTCAAGATAAAACAACAAAGTCTTGAGGACAGGTATGCAGATAGACTTCCCAGAATGGGCAAAGTGAAGGTATTAGTTCCACATAAATGCCCACCAGAGGCCATCCACTGTAGAAGGGAAGTTTGCTGGACAAAATAACCTGTCCTGTGGATGTCTGTCAGCCTCTTTAGCCAACATGATGCTGAGTGAGCTCGTATAACAAGTGGCAACAGTGGCAGGGAAGGCGGCTTAACACTGGTTTAACAGTCTACATTTCTCTTCACCAAGACTTCCCCAGCCTCTGCCACTTCTGAGTGCCTGCACTGCCAACAGCAGAGGCCAGTGCTGAGACTTCGGCATGACAACCTGGTTCCATCCACTGTGGAAAAGGCAGTGATTTGTCCTCCAGGAACAGACACAAACCCCAGGCACAAATCGGCTTCCCTCTCCTCAGTGTATCTGCCAATGCCACCATTACTGGACTTAATGCTTTATCCGTTGCTGTAGTTCTGCACAACATTGGCTCTTAAAAGCACATATACCTTGGCGGGGCACAGTGGCTCACGCCTGTAATCCCAGCACTTTAGGAGGTCAAAGCAGGCAGATCATGAGGTCAGGAGATAAAGACCATCTTGGCTAACATGGTGAAACCCCGTCTCTACTAAAAATATAAAAAATTAGCCAGGCATGGTGGCACATGCCTGTAGTCCCAGCTACTTGGGAGCCTGAAGCAGGAGAATCACTTGAACCCGGGAAGTGGAGGTTGCAGTGAGCTGAGATCGCACCACTGCACTACAGCCTGGGTGACAGTGCAAGATTCCGTCTCATTAAAAAAAAAAAAAAAAAAAAAAAGCAGCAGATATATCTTAAAGTAACACAAGTGCAGGAAATGACCTCACACACACTCAGGACTCACTGGCCTCATCAGCCAGAAGCAACTGCCCTGATAGAAGGGGAGTGGCCAGATGAAGGCTGCTGTCTCCATCAGCTTGGAAATCACATCTTACAAGTTTGAGGTGATGTTTTATGGTGCATGCCTTAAACCAGTAGCGCATATGTTATGCTCGCTCCCTCACTCACAGCCAGACTGCAGGGTTTGGGAACTAAGAGGCAGACCCTCTCTTTACATGTACAAGTTGGACCCTAGTTTCTTCATCAGTTGGCTGGAGGAGTACCAAGATGCACCCATGTTGACCGCCTGGGTTTCACACCTATTCTTCTCCATTGTATAATGAACCTAACAGCAGCCCTACTTCCTCCTACACTACTGAGACAGTGACTCCACTCTTGGCCTGCTGGCCCCTATTGCAAGGACTCTAAAGTTCTCACACATCCATAGTTGTTTTTGTTTTTGTTTTTGTTTTTAATTGAGACAGGGTCTCTGTCTCCCAGGCTAGAGGGCAGTGGCTTGATCACGGCTTACCGCAGCCTGGATCTCCCTGATTCAAGTGATCCTCCTCTCTCAGCCTCCCAAGTAGCAGGAACTACAGGTGCACACCACTATGGCTGGCTTTTCTTTCTTTCTTTTTTTTTTTTTTTTTTGGTAGAGACAAGATTTTGCATTGTTGCCCAGGCTGGTCTCAAATTCCTGGGCTCAAGCGATTCACCTACCAAAGTGACATCCAGTTTGCAGCCCAGTGGAGCACTTAGTGTGTTTCCTAGTGAGTGTCCCATTGGGGGACCAGGACTTCTAACCCTGCAGTCTCAACTTTGGAGGACAGGAAGCACAAAGTTCCCTAATGAATCATTGGGAGTGATGGCAGGTGGGGCCACTCCTGTTTCCACTTCTTGGTTTTCAGACCCAGGTACCATTGGACGGTCTTGAATGTGACATATCCTAGAGTATGGCACACCATCTTCAGAGCATATTGCCCCCTACCCCTGCTCGACAGTTCAGCTGTGCCTTTGGCATGCTGTTCCGGTGCTCTGCCAGGCAGGGGGTCCCATGGACACTACACTTCCTTGGCTGTAAAGTGAATCCTGTCCGAAATGTTATGTGGTTGTCAGTGAAACAAACACTCCTTAAGCGTTGCTGGCTGACACTTGAGAGTAGGAAAGACAAGCCTGTATTTGGAATATGAGTCTATTTTCATGAAAAATGAGCCACCAGCCCTTCCAGGATGGGAGAGTTCCAATACAGTAAACTCTCCTTATAAAATGCGGACTATGTCTAATGACCTCCGTAAACTTGGATGTTTGTGCTCCTTGATGAAAAGACCCACACTGAGAGTTCAGCACTGGTCTCTTTTGCTGGTAGGTTACTCAGGGGCAGCTAAATAAGCTGGCTAGATCAGCTTTGGTTAGAGAACACATGCTGTTAGGCCCATGAACAGCCTCCAGCTCCATCACCTTGGCTGCTTTGCCCATGTGCCCATCATGGCAGTACTGCAGTAGCCAATGAGAGATGCTGTTCATTGTCAGCTGGCTGAGTCAGCTGTCCACGTGGTTGCACAATGCTGCTTTCATGGATGCCCTCTGGTGGGCATTAACATTGTATACAAAGACCATCATACTTTGTGGCTATTCCAATCTGTCCAGATAAATCTACCACAAACCTCCTCATCTCCAACTTCCAACTGTTTTCTTTCCAGGCCCTTAGCCAGTTACCCAGTCCATCTAGCGCTGTCCATGATCCCATGTATATTCTCACCTTGGACCACTTCTTCCACAAAAAGGTGGATGACTAGGAGCGCTGCCTGAAATTCTGCCTATTGAGAGAATATGCCCTTATCACCATTTTTCAAGGTCACACCTGAGGAGGCTGTAACGTAGCTGCTATTTTCATTTTAAACTCATGCTGAGCCAACCCATTTATGCACCGTGCTCACAATTTTTACTCCAGGCAACTGCTTATAAGGGCGCCCCCACATGGTCACAGGTGTGAAATGACATTGCGGCTGATAAAAGCAGTGGAAGTCACGTGCATCTGCGCTCTGCAGCTCGTTTGGTAATCTCAGTACATTCTCATGCTCAATCTTGAATACACTACTTCCATATTAAAAGGGACTGTTGTTAGGCCTAAGTGATTTTATGACTTGGTAGTTTAACACATAACGGGCAGTTCCGGCTGCATGGTCATTTGGTGCCTTATTCCATCTGGTGCACCCACCTGGTGCGAGGAATAAATCAACCAGCTCTCTCAACAACTCAGGGAAAAAGGCTTCAAACTCTGTGCACAGACTAAGGTAGGAAACGTCACGAAAGGGTGACAAAGTACTTCCTTGGTGGTCAAAATTCTAGAGGTTAAATGTGAGTGTGCATACCTAAGTTCCCTTGTAAGTGGTTCCTCTCTGCAAGATCTGTGATCGTTTCATATGGCCTAGACGCAGGAGAGAACAAAGCAAAAGAGAAGTGAGAGACACCCCCAAAAGGGCAAGGGACATAGTTAGAATCCTCCTTCAGAAAAAGAAGGGCAAGCCTTTGGAAAACGGGATAGGCAAGAAATAAAGATGAAAGGTTGAGTCTGACCAGTACTCAGTCTAAAAACAGAGATAAAACCAAGAAGGGGTGCTGGTAACCACTTTGCATGAGTTGGATTCTTAGAAGTGGCACTTACCTCTGCCATTCTTGCTGTTGGATGTGATCATTGTTTTATGATCCTGTTAGGGGATGGGGCAGTTTCAGGTTTCTGTTTGGCCTTTTACATTTTGTTATCTCTATCTAGTCAGGGACCTGGAATGAGCATTAACTGCCAAGTATGTCAGTGTGAATTATTCACTCGAAGTCTAAGAAAATGATCACTAAGTCAGTCCACTAGGTATATGGGTCTACTGCAAACTGGACCTTGAGCAGGACTCCATCAATTACCTGGCCACCATGTGCACCCACTCTGACAGAAGGGGATGATACTCTAGGTGTCTGGATGCCAATTGAGACCCTGTGTCCACAAGTCTTCAAAACATTTGGCTAACCACTTCTCTCCAAGATGTAGTTATCAAAAGAAATGGCTATCAGACCCTTGGAAAAGTACCTGGGGATTCATTTCTGTGTACACTTGTTCTGCTACAGGTCCTTCTTGGTATTTGACCACCTCTTCAGTAACGTTTCCATTTCTGAAAACTGGCTTAGTTCCAGAAACTGGGCATGAAATCCTGATTTTTTCAAACTGGGATAAGCATCTTCATTTTTTTATTTATTTAATTTTTTGAGATAGTCTTGCTGTGTTGCTCGGGCTGGAGTGCAGTGGTGCAACCACAGCTCACTGTAACACCGAATTCCTGGGCTCAAGTGATCCCTTCACCTCAGCTTCCCAAAATGCTGAGATTACATGCACAGGTTACCGTCCATGTGTTTTTTTTCCCCAGCTCTATAGCACCCTTCCTAGCTGTCTATCTATGTTGCCTCCAGGGATGCCAGGGTTATTAACTAGTTCTGTAAACGCACAAGTGAGGCCCCTTGGCTGCTGCTCAGACCCTGCTGACTACTATAATCACAATCCTCTGACTTCTGTCAGTTAAGTGTTACCTTTGGCTTCTTGTTTTTTGTTGTTGTTGTTTTTGTCCCCATTATATCCCAGAATGGCCTCTTTTGTTTTAGGATCCCATCATCATCATTGCTATCACCCAGCCAAGTTCTGGAACAGCCTTTCTATTGTCATTCTTGCCTACAGAGATGAGCCATCACTGAATATTTTAGTGACATCAGTGCCCCTTTCATCACCCTATGTCTAATGACCTTTGTAAATGATGTGTTATTTACATCTTCCTGTGGAATATCATCTGGAGGGGCTTCCAGATGCACGGAGTATATAAATTTCAGCACATCTATGCCCCTGAACCTTTTATTCCCTTTACCGCTGTCTGCCACAGCAATTTTTTTGCCATTTCAATTTTGCTTACCATGGCCCATGGCCTTTTCCAAGTATGGTGTTTTAAAAACACATCGGGAAATTTTTTTTGTATTCTTCTTCCCTTTAGAAGGTGAAGCCTAATTCCTCTACCTTTGAATATGGGCAATTTAGTGACTTCATTTCTAACAAATAGGAAGTAGCAGAAGTGATGGTATGTAACTTCTGAGGCTGGTTCACAAAAGATACAGCTTTCCTTTGTCCTTAGCTTGCTCTTGGAATCGGCCACAGCACCGTGAGCAAGCCTCAGCCACAGGGAATGGCATGTAGGAGAGTGCCCAATCTAGGCTGCAGCCAATCTCCAGCATCAGCTGTCAGGCATTCGAGCAGATGAAATCACATCATTCCGGCCTCCAGCCTCTGAGCTGCTCTAGCTGAGGCCTCGGACACTGTGGAATAGAGACAACCAATCTACACTGTGTCTGAGCCACAGTAACCTAGAGATAATAAATGATTCTTGTTTTAAGCCACTAAGTGTGCAGTAATTTGTTATGTAGCAATAGATACACCACCATTCTAGGAGCCAACCTTGAAGCAAGTCTGCACCCAGTCTTGGCCAAGGTGTTAAATCTCGTATTTCAATAAACACATCTATGCAAGTTTACATACCAGCTCCCTTCATTGAGCACCCTCATAATCCAGCCCGAAACTCCCAGCTCCCATCAGGGCATGTTGGCTGGATGTTACAGCTTGTTATGGGCTGAAGTGTGTTCCCCTCAAAAGATGCTGAAGCCCTAACCCCCTCGTACCTGTGAATGTGACATTATTTGGTAATGTATCTTCATAGACAAGTTAAGATGTGCTCATTAGGGTGGAACCTAATCCAGTATGACTGCTGTCCTTATAATAAGAGGCCCATGGCCAGGCACGGTGGCTCATGCCTGTAATCTCAGCACTTTGGGAGGCCAAGGCAGGTGGATCACCTGAGGTGAGGAGTTTGAGATCAGCCTGACCAACATGGAGAAACCCCATCTCTAATAAAAATACAAAAAATTAGCTGGGCATGCCTGTAATCCCAGCTACTCTGGAGACTGAAGCAGGAGAATCGCTTGAACCTGCGAGGTGGAGGTTGCGGTGAGCCAAGGCACTCCACCTGGGCAACAAGAGCAAAACTCTGTCTCAAAAAAAAGAGGCTCACGTCTAATGACCTTTGTCAATGTTATTTATGCTTTCATTTGGACAGACACACACACACACACAAGATCAACATGTGAATATAAAGGCAGGACTGGGGTAATGCCTCTGTAAGCCAAGGAACACCAAAGACTGCCAGCAAACCACCAGAAGCTAGGAGAGAGGCACGAGACAGATTCTCCCTCCCAGCCCCAGAAGAAACCAACCCTGTGAACACCTTCATCTCAGACTTCTACCCTCCAGAACTCTGAAACAATAAATGTCTGCCCAATTTTTTACTGAAGCCCTAGCAAATTAATAACACAGTTTTTTTGAGGGGGAGGGAGCAAGTCTCTTTTCTATCTCATTGCTTCCAGCCGAATAAGGCAAAAGAAACAACCGTAATTCTACATCTAGTATGCAGTATGTGGGGGGAGGGAGGAGGAGGAGTGCTAGGTTAACAGGAGAGGTGAGCCACCCTGATAGGCTTCAGGTTCAAGGCAGGCCAGGCGGGATGGCTCACTTGAGCCTAGGAGTTTGAGACAAGCCTGGGCAACATAGCAAGACCCTGCCTCTGCAAATAATAAAAAATTTAGCCGGGCGTGGTGACACATGCATGTAGTCCCAGTTACTTAGGAGGCTAAGGTTTGATGGTTTGAGCCCAGAAGTTGAGGCTGTAGTGAGCCATGATTCAGCAACTGCACTCCAGCCTGCACAACAGAGTGAGACACTGTCTCCAAAAAATAAAAAAGGTTTAAGGCAGTTTGGGGAGTCAAAACCTTTGAAGGCATCTACCCAGGTATCTCCAACCCATGTATGATGGGTTTGTTGCTGTTTCTTTTTTAAAGATAGGGTCTTACTCCTGCTGCCCACGCTGGAGTGCAATGGTGACATCATAGCTCACTAAAGCCCTGACTTCCAGGGCGCAGGTGATCCACCCACCTTAGCCTCCTGAGGAGCTGGAACCACAGCCATGGCCACCATGGCTAGTTTTTTGTTTTCAGTAGAGACCGGGTTTTGCATGTTGCCCAAGCCCGTCTTGAACTCCTGGACTCAAGCAATTCTCCCACCTCTGCCTCCCAAAGTGCTGGGATTACAGGTGTGAGCCACTGCGCCCCGCCTCATCTTTTATTATTAAGCAGAGCTCCAAACTCAGTGGAAGAGTATTGCCTTGTTTGGGCGTTTTGCTGTTTTTGGAGTTCAGTCAAACAAGGATGTTAATTCCTGGGCCTGGTTCTTGTCTTTGTCTTGCTGCAGTAAATGAAGCTTTTCTGCATGCAACGGGACAGACTCACTGGCTTTCAACTGTTTGCTGCTTGCCTTCGGCTGTCCACCATTCTTAAGAGACTCGGTGGCACTAAGCAATCCCGATTTCCTTCCTTATAGCTACTCCGTTCACCATGTATGAAATGTCTGATACTTCGCCCACGCGGGTATTCCATTTCACTAGTTCACCCCCTACTTCACCACTGGTGAGTGATGCAGCCTCGAATCCCAACTTCTCACAGCTTTAACTGTTGCAGAATGGTTTCTCCAGAAGCAGATGCTGCGGCTGAGTTTGGGTATGAGAATGTTTACATGGTATCAGCACCTGTGAAACGAAGGGGACGGAAGCTCCTGGACAGGGGAAGAAGGGCATGTAGGTCCCGCCAAGCTCTGGCCGGCCTGGTGTGGACCTCCGGAGCAAGAACTGCTGGGGTTCGCCGAACTGTGACACTCCAGCCTCACTAACAGACGGGCGGCATGGGTGGACGGACGCGCCGCTCAGGCCCGCCACAGCCAACCTCGCGCCATCAGACACACCGCCCACACGTTCGGGGCGCAGGTGGGGCCCCCTCAGTCTAGCTCCGCCAGGCCCCAGGCTCCCCCTCGTCCGTCCTCCCCCTTCCAAGGTCACCTCGCGGTCCGAGATGGCTGCTGGGGCTCCTTCGGGGCCAACCACGTGTCCTTCTAGGGCTATATTTTAAAGCAAAGCAGTGAACACCCGTAAAGGTGCGAGAAAGGTGCCTCGCCGCCACCACGGCCAGCGTAGCGTTTGCGGTCAGCACAGCCCGAAAGTGAAGACAGCGCTCAACACGGACGCGCCAAGCCACGGGGACCAAGGACGAGCCCCGAGAGGGGCGGGTCGGGTGGGAAGGCCGCTCGCGGGGCCACTAGCGGCGCCTTGGGGTCAGCGCGGGGACCCTTCGGCCAGCGCCAACGACCACGGGCTGCCCATCCCCACACAGGCGCCGCGGGCCCCAAACTCGGCAGCCTGCCCGCCTCAGGCCCGACACCCTCGCGCAGAGCCTGTCGGGAGCGGCGCACTCCCGCCTCTCCCAATGGGAGCCCGGAGCGGCATCGACGCGTCTTCGGGACCAATGGAAGCGAAGCTCTGGTGTTGCTGGGTGGGGCCGGGGGGGGGGGGGCGCAGTCAGGGCCCGAGACCCACCGCGCACGCGCGCTCGCACCCACCCTTCCCGCCGCGCACGCGCTCCCGTGTAGGGCCGGCCGGGCGCTCAGGAGCGCGCGGGGCCGCGGCGGCGCGAAGGAGCCGTCGCGCTCGTGCCCGCGCGGGTGCGTTGCCGCCCTGGCAGCGCCCCTGCCCCGCCGCCTCCCGCTCCTTGCCTGGCGGACGTGGGTTGTTGGCCTGAGGGGAGCAACGTAGCAGCGGTCCGCGCTCCCGCCGCCAGGCCCGGTCCGGTTCCAGCCTCCGCCCGGACGCTAGCCGGCCTGGCCATGGCTGACCGCGGGTGCCCGCTGGAGGGGGTGCCGCTGCCCGCCGAGGTGCGGGAGAGCCTGGCTGAGCTGGAGCTGGAGTTGTCGGAAGGTGAGCTGGTCCCCGCCCTCACCCCCGCGACCCGCCCTCACCCGGGACCCCCGCGCGGCCTCTCGCCTCCGGGACCCCGCCCCTCACCCTGGACCCCGGTTCCTCAACCCCGGGACCCCGCCCCTCACCCGGGGCCCGCGTTCCTCAACGCCGGGACCCCGGTTCCTCAACCCTGGGACCCCACTCGTTACCCCCGGGACCTCCCACCCCTCACCCCGGGATCCCCGCCCCTCGTCGCCGGGACCCCGTCCGTCACTCCCCACGACCTCCGTCCCTCACCCTGGGACCCTCGCCCCTCACCCCGGGACCCCTCCCTTCACCCCAGGACTCCCGCGCTGCCCCTCCGGACCCCCGACTTTCACCTCCGGGACCCCCTCGTGGCTCCTCACACCGGAGACCACTGCCCCGCCTCTCATACAAGGACCCCCCCTCGGCCCCTCACACCTAGGACGCTTACTCCTCACCCCAGGACCCCAATACGGCGGCGCTGCTCCCAAGACCCCCGCCTGGACCCCCACACCGGGACCCCTACCCAATGTCTGGAGACCTTACCCCCAGCTGCTCCCACCGTGGGATCTGACCCCGAGGACTGGCCTTGACTAGGTCGTTTGGCCAGGTGTGAGAATCTTGAGAGGAATGCCCGCTTTTGCCCCAAGCTGTGAGCCCTGCTTTTCTCACGGCTGTAGGTCTGGGCTTCACCAGGGTGACTGTGTCCGTTGTCCGCAGGCAGCTACTTCCCTGGAGCTGGGAGCCCTTGCCCCAGGCCTGGTACTCCAGGAGCTGCGCCCTGTGCCTCATTTTATTATCTATAAAATGGGGTTATAACAGCACTTTCCTTTTTGGATTGTTATGAGGTGAAAATACCTTAATATATGTGCAAAGCACGTAACGCAGGAGTTGTTATCCCCCTTCATGGAATTTTTTAAAGTAAAAAAAAAGTCTTATAAATGGTTGGCTGATAAAAATAGACTGGAGTAATCTGGCTTCAGAGGTGGTGGGTGGCATTTCCCATTTGGATGTTATCCCTTTCAAGGCCCGTGTCCTGATGTTCCTTTTGGCTGTCACTGG
>CAUYLG010041231.1:0-66798 GCA_963573385.1 Cacajao melanocephalus | reverse complement strand
AGCAATGGGGAAAGGATTCCCTGTTCAATAAAAGGTGTTGGGAAAACTGGCTAGCCACATGCAGAAAGCTGAAACTGGATCCCTTTCTTACACCTTATACAAAAATTAACTCCAGATGGATTAAAGATTTAAACATAAGACCCAACACAATAAAAACCTTAGAAGAAAACCTAGGCAATACTGTTCAGGATATAGGCATAGGCAAAAACTTCATGACTAAAACACCAGAAGCATTGGCAACAAAAGCCAAAATAGACAAATGGGATCTAATTAAACTTAAGAGCTTCTGCACAGCAAAAGAAACTACCAATAGAGTGAACCGGCAACCAACAGAATGGGAAAAAATTTTTGCAATCTAACCATCTGACAAATGGCTAATATCCAGAATGTACAAAGAACTTAAACAAAATTTACAAGGAAAAAACAAACAACACAATCGAAATATGGGCAAAGGATATGAATAGACACTTATCAAAAGAAGACATTTATGCAGCCAACAAACATATGAAAGAAAGCTCATCATCACTGGTCATTAGACAAATGCAAATCAAAACCACATTGAGATACCATTTCATGCCAGTTAGAATGGTGATCATTAAAAATTCAGGAGACAACAGATGCTGGAGAAGATGAGGAGACATAGGAAAGCTTTTACACTGTTGGTGGGAGTGTAAATTAGTTCAACCATTGTAAAAAACAGTGTGGCAATTCCTCAAGAATCTAGAAATAGAAATTCCATTTGACCCAGCAATCCCATTACTGGGTATATACCCAGTAGATTCTAAAACATGCTATTATAAAGACACATGCACACGTGTTTATTGCACATGTGTTTAATTTGCTATTGCTATTACAATAGCAAACACTTGGAACCAACCCAAATGCCCATCAAACATAGACTGGATAAAGAAAATGTAACACATATATACCATGGAATACCATACAGCCATAAAGAAGGATGAGTTCATGTTCTTTGCAGGGACATGGATGAAGCTGGAAACCATCATTTGCAGCAAACTGACACAAGAACAGAAAACCAACCACCACATGTTATAACTCACAAGTGGGAGTTTAGCAATGAGAACACAAGGATACAGGGAGTGGAACATCACACACCGTTGCCTGTTGGGGGTTGGGGGGTAGGGGAGGGATAGCTGGGGGTGGGGGGATCGGGTAGAGATAGCATGAAGAGAAATACCTAATGTAGATGATGGGTTAATGGATGCAGGAAACTACCATGGCAAGTGTATACCTGTGTAACAAACCTGCACATTCTGCACATGTACCCCAGAACTTAAAGTATAATAAACAAATTTTAAAGATTTAAAAATATGTTCCTCTTGTATTTGTTACACTAATCTAAAAAGGAACATTTTGATGAATTTTTCTTTGTCATGGCTAGTAATTGTTCTTATATATAAATAAGAAAATAGTAGGAATGTAGCAGAAATACTTGGCAAAAGATAGCATGGTGAACCAAATGCTGCAGTTCATTGCAAAGTTAGTGCAGCCAAAAAGGAATATAGTTACCTATTTAGAAGCTGAATTACAAGTACTGTTTACCAGCAATGGCAATCAAGCTGAGTTAGTTTAAGCAAAAAAGGTACTGGAGGGTTGCTAAAGACTGTTGGCCAATAAAAGAACAAACTGAACAGACAGAACTTGGAAACATCAGAAACAAAAAATCTGATTCCTGGTGTTTCCTTAAAAATATGCCAATGATGGCTAATAAGTACCTGAAAAGATGCTCAACATCACTACTCACTGGGAAATGCAACTCAAAACCACAAAGACACACGACTTCCCACCCATTTAGATGGTGATTGTGCCCCACCAAAAAAAAAAAAAAAAAAAGAAGTGTTGATAAGAATGTGAAGAAATTGAAATCCTTTTGTATTGCTTGTGAGAATGCAAAATGATGCAGCCACTGTGGAAAACAGTATGGCAGTTCCTTAAAAAAAAATTAAACATATAATTACCGTATGATCCAGCAATTCTATTTCTGGATATATACCCCAAAGAATTAAAACCAGTGTGTTAAAGAGGTATTTGTACAATATGCATAGCAGCATTATTCACAACAGACAAAATGTGGAAACAACCCTAATGTATATCAACAGATGAATAAACAAAATGTAATATATACTTAGCAATGGAATATTATTCTGTCATAAACAGTAATGACACATGCTACAACACTGATAAACCTAAAAGACATTATGCTAATTGAAATAAGCTAGACAAAAAAGGATAAATGCTGCATGACTCTTATGTGGTATTTCACTTGTTTGTGGTACTTAAAGAAGTTAAATTCAGAGTCAGAAAGTAGGATAGTGGTTGCTGGGAGCTAGTGGGAATAGGGATGTATTGTTTCATGGGTACAGAGTTTCAGTTTGGGAGGATGGAAAAGTTCTGAAGATGAATGGTGATGATTGCACAGCAAACTATATGAATGTGCCTACTGCCACCGAGCTATATACCCAGAAATGGTTAAAATGGTAAAGAAGTTTATGTTATGTACTGCAATAACAAAAAAAGAAAATGAGAACAGAGAAAAGATTACAGGATCTGTTCTTTACAGTTATCAGTTGCTGCAAGAGCAATTTCAGCAGGGAGGAAAGCCAAGTTCCAGCAAAAGATTTAGGTAAAGGGAGAACAGTAGATAACACTGCTCATAAAAGACCTTGGTTATTGCAAAGGACCCTGGACTCTGAATTAATCATTTTATTTTAAACTGCAATGCAACCATGTAAATGCATTTTTATGCACAAAATGTAATATTTGGAAAGCAATGTATTAGAAAGATCATTGGACTTAGTCTTGAAGGCTTGGATATAGCCTCTATGACTCTTCAACCAGTCATAGAACCTGGAGGCTCCATCTACTTATCTGCAAAATTAAGATAATAATAGTAATACTCACAAGGAAAATGTAAAGATCAGATAAAATAATATATATGAACCTGCTTTGTAAACTAAGAAGTGGTATAAAATATAAGGTACCCAAATTGTAAGGAAAAAATTTAAAAATTTAAAGAGACTTGAGGGAGGAGGTGAAGCAACAAGGCCATTTAGAACCCTGGAGCAATCATCGCCTTGCAGGAACACCAAATTGAACAACTATCCACAGATCCACAGGTGTGGTGGGGGGAAGGAGGCACATTTATAAGAAACAAAAATCAGGTGTGCACAATCACAGTACCAGGTTTTAACATAAATAACAAAGAAGCTTTGCAGAGGGTAAGAAGGACACCCTTTCATTGCTTTTGCCACCTCTCCTCCAACCCTAAGCAGGACAGCTTGAAGAGAGAATCTGTATGCCTGCAGGAGAGAGTGAACCAAGTGTGGTATACACAGTGGACCACTAGACTGGGCAGAATTCCACCAGTACTCAGAGAGGGAGCATTAGATCAGCCTGGGGCCAAAGGGGCATCTTCCACCCCATCTACCTGGGGCCATGGTAGTGCCTGTGTCACCTCTCCCACAACTTCAGGAAGTGAAGCATGGAGAAAAACTCCTTTTGCTTGAAGGAAGAAAGTATAGAGGATTTTCCCTTGCAACTTGGGGAACAGCTCAGCCCCTGTATAATAAAACACCAGACAAGTTCCTGAAGCCTCTGATTCCAGGAATTTGCTTCTCAACAGCATCTCTATATTCACCCGGACCAGAGAGGAATCTACTGCCCTTGTAGGACAGACCCATTCCCAGCAGGATTCACTACTTGTTGACTGAAGTGGCCTTGGACCATGAATAAAAATCAGTAGCACTAGACAGTAATGGCAGCAGGGATTGGACTCATCCAATTACTTTGCTCATCTTTCTAAAAGGATGGATACAAAAAAGCACAGACTGCAAAGTTTGGAATATGCCCAGTTTTTCAATGCAAAGTTCTTCAATGCCCAGACATTAACAATATGCCCAGACATTAATAGTGTCCAGACATTAACAATGCAATATGAAAACTTCTTCAATGCCTAGACATTAGCAAATATCCACAAGCATCAAGAACATCCCAGAAAACACTGCCTCACCAAATGGACTAAATAAGGCACCAATGACCAATTCTGGAGTGATAAAGACATATGACCTCTCAAATAAAAACTTCAAAATAGCCGTCTTAAGGAAGCTCAATTAACTTTAAGGTAGCACAAAGATAGAATTCAGATTCCTATCAGAGAAATTTTACAAAGAGATTGAAATAATAAATCAAGCAGAAATTTGGAGCTGAAAAATTAAATTGACAAACTAAAAAAATGCATCAGAATCTCCCAGCAGTCTTGATCAAGCAGCAGAAGAAAGAATAAGTGAGTTTAAAGGCAGGATATGTAAAAATACACACAGAAGAAAAAAAAACAATAAAGTATACCTACAAGATCTATAAAATAGCCTCCGAAGAGCAAAACTAAAAGTTACTTGCTTAAAGAGAATGTAGATAACAATATAGGGATACACATTTTATTCAAAAAATAACAGAACTTTTCAAGCCTAACTGACTATAAAAGACAACAAGGTTAAAGAACATCAAGAAGATTCAAACCAAATAAGACAATATCTCAGGCACATAATAATCAAACTCTCAAAGGTTAAGGACAAAGAAAGGGTTCTAAAAGAAGCAAGAGAAAATAAGCAAATAACATTTAAAGGAGCTCCGATACGTCAGGTGGTAAACTTTTCAGTGGAAACCTTATTGGCTAGATTGGGAGTGAGATTACATATTCAAAGTTCTGAAGAAAAAAATACCAACCTAGAATATTGTATCCAGCAAATTATCCTCCAAACATAAAAGAAAAATAAAGACTTCCCCAGACAAACAGAAGCTGAGTATTTCATCAGCACCAGACTTGTCTTATTAAAAAATTATGAAAGAACTTCTTTAATCTGAAAGAAAAGGATTTTAATGAAAAATCAGAAATCATCTGAAGGTACACAAATTGCTGATAGTAGTAAATACACTGACAAATACAGAGCAATCTCACAATGTAACTGCAATGTGTAAACCACTGACTTCTTTAGTAGAAAGACTAGAAGACAAATCTATCAAAATAATAACTACCTCTTTTTAAGAGATACACAGTATAAAAAAACATACATAGAGATTTTAAAAAATCAAAAAGTAGAAGGAATGAGTTAAACTGTAAAGTATTTTCTTTTCTCTTTGGCCTTTTTTTTCTTTTCTTTATAATCAGAGTTAGGTTGTCATCTGTTAATGTTAAATTTATTTTTAAGCTGTTGTTTGTAAGCCTCATGGTAAACACGAAACAAAAAGCTATAAAAGATACACAAAATATAAAACCAAAAAATTAAAACCTAATACCAGAGAAAACCACTTTTATATAAAGGAAAACAGAAATGAAGGGAGACAAAAGAAAACCAACAATAAGAAAACATATAACAAAATGGCAGTAGTATGTCCATGCCTATCGTCAACAACATTGAACATGAATATACTATTTCAACCGAAAGACACAGAATGACTGAATAGATTTTTTTAACTGGCATAAAAATAGGTACATAGACCAATGAAACAGAATAAAGAACCTAGAAATAAATCCATGCATATACAGTCAAGTCATTTTTGACAAAGGCATCAAGAACTATACGCTGCCTACAAGAAAGTCACTTTACTTATAAAGACACAAAGGATAAAATTAAAGGGATGGAAAAAGATATCCCATTCAAATGTAAACAGAAAAGACCAGGAGTAGCTATACTTGTATCAGATAAAATAGATTTAAAGACAAGTAGCTATACTTGTATCAGATAAAATAGATATAAAGAAAAAAACTGTAAATAAAAAAAAATACAAAGAAAGTCATTACATAATGATAGAGGGTTAAATCCAAAAAGAGGATATGACAGTTGCAGCTAAATACGCACCCAACACCAGAGTACCCAGATATATAAAACAAATATTATTAGAGGTAAAGGTCAAGATAGACCCAATACAATAATAATTGGTGACTTGAACACCCTACTTTTAGCATTGGCCTAGACATAAGATCAAGAAACAAAAAACTTAATCTGCAATTTGAGCTAATAGACATCTACAGAACATTCCAGGCATTTGCTGCTGAATACACATTCATCTTCTCAGCACACAGAACATTTTCAAGGAAAAAGTATACGTTAGGCCACAAAAAAGTCTCAAAACGTCAAAAAAAATTAAAATTGTAGTATCTTTTGTGTCTACAATGGAATAGAACTAGAAATCAGTAGGAAGAAGAGCATTTGAAATTATACGAACACATGGAAATTAAACAAATGCTTCTGATCGATCACTGGGTCAATAAAGAAATTAAGAAATAAATATTTAAAAATCCTTAAAATAAATGAAAATGGAAATACAACATACCAAAACCTATGGGATATAGTAAAAGCAATACTAATAGGGAATTATGTAGCAAGAAATGCCAATATAAAAAAAATTTTTAAATCTTTACATAAACAATCTGTCAAAGTATCTTAAAGAAATAGAAAAGCAAGAGCAAACAAACCCAAAATTAGTAGAAGAAAATAAAGAATAAAGATTAGCACAGAAAAAATGAAGACTTCAAAAAAGCAATTCAAAGAGCAACAAAACAAACACTGGTTTAAAAAAAATACAATAAAATGGACAAATCTTTTAACAAGCTAAGAAAAAAAGAGAGATGACACTAATAAGCAAAACACCATGACCCAGTGGAATTTAGAATGGTTGAAGATATGCAAATCAATAAAGGTGATACATCACATCAACAGACTTTAAGCCAAAAAACTGTATAATTATTTCAACAGATGCCACAAAGGCATTTGATAAAATTCAGCATCACTTCATTATAAAAACTCTCAACAAACTGGGTATAGAAGGGATATACCTCAACACAAAAAAGATCCATAAATGACAAACGGGGAAAACTTGGCAGTGTTTCCTCTAAGATTTGGAACACGGCAAGAATGCCCATCTTTATCATTTTTATTCAATACAGAACTAGAAATTCTAGCCAGAACAGTTAGACAAGAGACAGAAATAAAGGGCATTCAAGTTTGAAATGAAGGAGTCAAATTATCCTTGTTTGCAGATGATATGTTCTTATATTTGGAAAAACTTGAAGATTCCACCAAAAACTATTAAAACCGAAATTTTAAAATTTGGTAAAGGTGCTCAATTCTAGATTAACATGCAACAATCAGTAGCATTTCCATATGCCAGCAGTGAACAATCTGAAAAAGAAAAAAAAAAATTCCATTTACAATAATAAAATTAAGTACCTAGGAATTAACCAAAAAGGTAAAAAAAATTCTATAATAAAAACTATAATATATTAATAAATTAAACAGAATCAAAAAATGAAAAGATATTTCATATGCAAGAATTGAGAGAATCAATCTTGTTAACATATTCTGGCTAAAGGAATCTACAGATTCAATGCAATCCCTAAAAAGGACATTCTTCACAGAAATAGAAAAAATTAGTCTTAAAATTTATATAAAACCCCAGAAGGCCCAGAATAGTCAAAGCAATTCTGAGCAAAAAGAACGTAACTGAAGAATCACATCTCCAGTCTTCAAATTATATTACAAAGCTATAGTAACTAAAACAGCATGATAGTGTTATAAAAACAGACACATAGATCAATGAAGAGGAATAAAAGACCCAGAAATAAATTCATGAATTTAAAGTCAACTCATTTTTGACAAAGGCACCAAGACTGTACTTAAGGAAAGTATAGTCTCTTCAATAAATGGTACCGTGGAGACTGAATATTCACATGCAGAAGAAAGAAACTAGATCCCATCTCTTATCATATAGAAAAATCAAATCAAATAAAATGTATTAAAAACTTAGTTTTGAGACCTGACACTATGAAACTACTGGAAGACAACACTGGATAAATGCTCCAGGACATTTGTCTGAGCAAAGATTTTTTTTACTTATAGCCCCAAAAAGCACAGGCAACTAAAGCAAAAATGGACAAATGGAATTATATCAAGTGAAAAAGGTTTCACCCAGCAAAGTAATCAACAAAGTGAAGAGACAAGCCACAAAATAGGAGAACATACATGAAAACTACCTATCCCAAAAGGGCTTAACAGCCAAAATATATAAGGAGCACAAACAACTCAACAGCAAAAAAATCAAATAATATGATTAAGAAATGACCAAAAGATCTGAAAACTGAGTTCCCAAAAGATGACATATGAATGGCCAAGTGTTTGAAAAAAATGGTCTGCATCATTATTAGAGAAATTCAAATCAAAACCACATTGAGATAACATCTCATCACAGTTAAAATGGCTTTTTTCAAAAAGACAGGCAATAATGAAAGCTGAAGAAGATGTTGAAAAAGAGGAACTCTCATACACTGTTGGTGGAAATGTAAATTAGTATAACTACTATGGAAAGTAATATGAGATTCCTTAAAAAAATCTTAAAATAGAACTACTATGCAATCCAGCAATCCCAATGCTGGGTAAACACTAAAACGAAAGGAAATCAATATAGCAAATGGATATCTGTGCACTCATGTTTATTGCAGCAATATTCACAACAGCCAAGATGTGGAATCAACCTAAGTCTCCATCAACAAAAAAAAAATTGTTTTTTTAAATGATACATATACACAATGGAATATAAATCCATCAAAATATAATGACATCCTGTCATTTGCAATAACATGGATGAAACTAGAGGGCATTGTGTTAAGTGAAATAAACCAAGCACAGAGAAACAAATATTATATGTTCTTACTCATATGTGGAAGGTCAAAAAATTAAACTTATGCGGCTAAAGAGTAGAATGATGGTTACCAGAGACTGGGAAGTGTACAGTGGAGGGGAAATCAAGAGAGGTTGGTTAATGGGTTAAAAAAAAAATAAAGTTAGATTAAAGAAATAAGATCTAGCATTTGGTAACACAATAGGGTAACTAGAGTTAACAATAATTTAGTCGTCATTTGAAAATAACGAAAAGAGTACAATTGGAATGTTCCTAACAAAAAAAGACAAATAGGATCTATAATATTTAAAAATAAGAAATTGAAAAGAAATAATAAATGTCTAACGTGATGTATATCCCAATTATTTTAAGAAAGAAGAGAATTGAATTTTTAAAAACATATAGATGAGTTTTGAATTGTTTTAAAGGTAGAGTTAAGTTTGAATAGCTTCAGAATTTGTAGTAAAAGTATAAAATACAGCCTGGTGTGGAGGCTCACACCTTCAATCCCAGTACTTTGAGAGGCTGAGGTGGGCGGATTGCTTAAGGGAAGGAGACTAGCCTGGCCAGCATGGCAAAACCCCATCTCTACTAAAAATACAAAAATTATCCAAGAGTAGTAGTGGTCATCTTTTAATCCTAGCTACTCGGGAGGCAGAAGCATGAGGACTTGACACTGCACTCCAGCCTGGACAACGGAGTGAGACTCTGTCTAAATAAATCAATAAACCATAAATATTCTAACACTGTAAAAATAATTATATGCCTAACAAATATTGGTAAGTGAGGGGAAAAGGCTATGGGAGGACTTCTAAACATGTAAATTTACTCATATTTAACGATCTGAAAGTAGTATTTTCTAAAAAATAAAATACATATTGGAGAACTTGCTTGCACAAATTGCAGCCTGAGTTCCTCCATCCTTCTTGTACAGAGATCTGGGTGCTGGGAGGCCTTCTCTGCTCATGCTCAGGCAGGTCTGCGGGCGTTTGGAGCATCCAGTCACCTGGTTCAGTGGCCCAAGTTGCCATACTTCCTGTGCAGACACCTTGATCCAGCTTGGCCCTCCCTACTACAAGCCTAGGCAGATTATTAGGCAGTCAGAGCACCTCTTCACCAAGATCAGTATCCTGAGCCACCCAGCCTTTCTATACAGTGATTGTGGTGAAGTGCAACCCTCTAAAATCCACACCCAGACAGATATCCAGGCATCTGGTGTCTCACTCACTTGGATGAGTTGTTTAGAATGCTCCCTAACCCCATGCGCCAAACGTGAGGCTGAGGAGGTTTCCCAGCTCCATGACTAGGCACACCTCTGGGCACTTGGGGACCACCAACTAGATTCTTCCTTGGCACTGGTCTTTTTGCCTACCAATGAGAAACGTGTAGGCAGACCTGCTTAATCCACCTCCACTCATCCTGGCCACCATTACCTCCCACCCCTGGAGCTGAACAGGGAGCTCAGATCACTGTACACTCCACAGATCAACCCATTGCCTAAGGCAAGAGATGGATTCACCCACAAAACAAGCATCAGGTGTATACCCTATTGCATTGGCCACAGCCAGCTCTTACCAGTAAGCACCATCTACTGGCTTGTAGGTGGAACCACCTAGCACAATATAGGCTACAGGAGCAAAGCCAAAAGACTACCCAGTATTCTCTATAATAACACCCCTTATGGAAGAGAAAGGGTAAGAAAAAAAAAAAAGTCAGTAATATTAAAAAGAATAAAATGACAAAAAACATTCTAACAGCATGAAAATAATTACAAAAATTAGAAGTACCAGCATATCCAGATGAGAAGAAAGCAGCATAAGAATTCTAGAACCATAAAAAAAAATCTGAATGTAGTGACACCATCAAAGTATCACACTAGCTCTCCAGCAATGTTCCTATCCAAAATAAAAACCAGGAAATTACAGATAAAGAATTTAAAGCATGAGTTGCAAGGAAGCTCAACAAGATCCAAAATTAGGTTAAAAATTAACCCAAACAAGCTTCTAAAGCAGTCCAGGAAATGAAAGAAGAGAAAAATATCATAAAAAGAAACCAATCAGAGCTTCTGGAATTGAAAAGCTCACTTAAGAAACATTAAAAATCCAATTTAGAGCTTTATCAATGGATTGGACCTAGCAGAATTTCAGAGCTTAAAGACTGATCTTTTGAACTAATCCAGTAAGACCAAAAGAATTTTTAAATATAAACAGTCTTTGAGAAATATTATGTAAAGTGACCAACCTGCAAGATTATTGGAGCGAGAAGGAGAAAAAGTTTTTTAAAAAACCAGGAAAATGTATTTGAAGAAATAATTCAAGAAAATTTCCTTAATCTTGCTAGAGAGGTAGACATCCAGATATAAGAAACCCAGAGAATACCTGTGGAATACTATACAAAATGAACATCACCGAGACATATTGTCAATAGACTGTCTAAGGTAACACTAAAAAAAGAAAAATCTTAAAAGCAGCTAGATTAAAAGATCAGGTAATGAACAAAGCAATCCCCATTAGGCTAAAAGCAAAATTCTTACCAGAAACATGACAAGAAAGGAAAACAGAAGAAAACAGCTCAGCTACAGTGTGGTAAAGCAACAAGCAGGAGTCCCCCATCAAGGCCTATGCTCCTGCACAGTGTTTCTGGACCTGTTCTGGGCCAAAGAGGGTGAGTCCCAGGCCAGGAAGCATTCAACATGAGCTGACTGAATAGCCCCTGGATACTAAGCGAACATTGGTGATGGACTGGCAGAATTCCCTCTGGTCCATTGCATGGGGGTGGCCACAGTGAAAGGCTACTCTGCCTGAGGAAAGGGGAGGGAAGGAAAAGAAGAACTTTGCCTTGTGGTTTGAGTGCCAGCTTGCTGGAGAAGAACAAAACATCAGGTAAGTTCTAAGGTTTTTAATTTCAATTCCTGGCTCCCAGACAGTATCTGTGGACCTACCTGGGGCCTAGAAGAACATACTGCCTGAACGCAAGGACATATGCTGATCATAGAGCCCTACATCATTGAGAGAACATTGACAGTAGCCAAGTAGTAGTTACAGAAGGCATTGGTTGGGTCCCAGTACTGTGCTGGCTTCAGGTATGACCCAAGACAGTTCCAGTGGTGGTAGCCATAAGGGTGTTTATGCTACTATACCCCCTGATGGTTTCACTGCTGAATTCCACCAAATATTTAAAGAACTTACATCATTCCTACTCAAACTACTCCAAAAAAATAGAATAGAATAGAATAGAATACTTCCAAACTCATTCTATAAGGCCATTGTAGCTCAAATGGAGACACTCCATTTGTTTGGCAGAAAATAAGGGAGAAGAACAAGAGTTTCTGCCTGGTAATCCAGAGACAACTTTGGGATCTTTCCAAGACCATCAAGGTAGTACCTATATGAGTCTGCCAAAAATACAGCATTATTTAGCATGGGGCTCAAGGCCCTTCAAATACCTGAAAAGACTTCTCAAGAAGGATGGATACACACAAGCCCAGACTGCGAAGACTATCATAAATACTTAACTTTTTAATGCCCAGACAATGATGAATAGCTACAAGCAAGAAGACCATCCAGAAAAAAACAATGTTGCCAAATGAACTAAGTAAGTCACCATGGACCAATCATTGAGAAACAAATATCTGACCTTTCAGACAGAGAATTCACTAGCTTTTGGAAGAAAGATGATGTAGAGAAGAAATACAGAATTCCATTAGAAAAAAATTAACAAAGAGACTGAAGTAAGAATCAAGCAAAAATTCTAGTTGAAACAATACAATTAAGAATTGTATTTTATACAAACTGAAAAAATGCATCAACATCTCTTAATAGCAGAATTCATCAAGCAGAAGAAAGAATTAGTGAGCCTGAAGGCAGGCTAATTGAAAATACATACAGGAGATAAAAGAGAAAATAATGAATAAAGCACACTTACAGGATCCAGAAACCAGCCTCAAAAAGGCAAAGCCTAGATTTATAGGCCTCATAGAGGAATTTGAAGTGGGAAGTTTATCCAAGGGGTAATAACAGTGAACTTTCCAAACCTAGAGAAACATATCTATATCCAAGTACGAGAAGCTTCTAGACTAATGAAGAAAGGGAGAAGATGCAAATAAACAAAATCAGAGATTAAAAGGAGAATTGATACTGCAGAAATTCAAAGGATTATTAGTGGCTACTATGAGCACCTGTATGCCAATAAATTGAAAAATCTAGATGAAACAGATAAATTCCAAGAAACATACAACCTACCAGTATTGAACCATGAAGAAATCCAAAACATGAAGATATGAATAACAAGTAACAAGATTGAAAATGTAATAGAAAATCCCAGCAAAGAAAAGCCCAAAACCTGATGGTTTCACTGCTGAATTCTACCAAATATTTAAAGAACTTTTGTCACTACCAGGCCTGCCCTACAAGAGCTCCTGAAGGAAGCACTAAACATGGAAAGGAACATCCAGTACCAGCCATGGCAAAAACATACCCAACTGTAAAGACCACTGACCCTATGAGGAAACTGCATCAACTAACAGGCAAAACAACCAGATAGCATCAAAATGGCAGGATCGAATTCACACATAATATTAACCTTAAATGTAAATGAGCTAATGCACCAATCAAAACACACAGACAGGCAACATGGATAAAAAGTCAAGACCCATCAGTGTGCTGTATTCAGGAAACCAATTTCATGTGCAAAGACACACATAGGTTCAAAATTAAGGATTGGAGGAAGATTTACCAAGCAAATGGAAAGCAAAAAGAAGGAGGGGTTGCAATTCTAGTCTCTGACAAAACAGACTTTAAACCAAAAAAGATCAAAAGAGACAAAGAAGGGCACTACATAATGGTAAAGGGATTCATGCAACAAAAAGAGCTAACTATCCTAAATATCTATGCACCCAACACAGGAGCACCCAGATACAAAAAGCAAGTTCTTAATGACCTGCAGAGACTTAGACTCCCACACAATAATAGTGGGAGACTTTAACACCCCACTGTCAATACTAAACAGATCAACAAGACAGAAAATTAACAAGGATATCCAGGACTTGAACTCAGAACTGGACGAAGTCGACCTAATAGACATCTACAGAACTCTCCACCCCAAAACTACAGAATATACATTCTTGTTAGCACCACATCGCACCTCTTCTAAAATTGCAAGTAAAACACTCCTCGGCAAATGCAAAAGAATGGAAATTATAACAAACAGTCTCTCAGACCACAGTGAAATCAAATAAGAACTCAGGATTCAGAAACTCACTCAAAATCAAACAACTACATAGAAACTGAACAACCTGCTCCTGAATGACTACTGGATAAATGATGAAATTAAGACAGAAATAAAGATGTTCTTTGAAACCAATGAGAACAAAGACACAACACACCAGAATCTCTGGGACACATTTAAAGCAGTGTCTAGAGGGAAATATACAGCACTAAATGCCTGCATGAGAAGCGAGAAAAGATCTAAAATCAAAACCCTAACATCACAATTAAAAGAAATTGATGAACAAGATCAAATAAATTCAAAAGCTAGCAGAAGACAATAACTAAGATCAGAGCCAAACTGAAGGAGAAAGACACACAAAAAAAACCCTTCAAAAACAATCAGTAAATCCAGGAGATGGTTTTTTGAAAAGATTAACTAAATAGATGACTGCTAGACAGACTAATAAAAAAGAAAAGAGAGAAGATTCAAATAGACGCAATAAAAAATGATAAAGGGGATATCACCACTGATTCCACAGAAATACAAACTACCATCAGAGATTACTAAAAATACCTCTATGCAGATAAACCAGTAAATCTAGAAGAAAAGGATAAATTCTTGGACACTTAGACCCTCCCACGACTAAACCAGGAAGATGTTGAATTCCAGAATAAACCAATAACAAGGTATGAAGTTGAGGCCGCAATTAGTAGCCTACTAACCAAAAAAAAAGTCCAGGACCAGATGGGTTGACAGCTGAATTCTACCAGAGGTACAAAGAGGAGCTGGCACCATTCCTTCTAAAACTATTCCAAACAATACAATAAGAAAGAATCCTCACTAACTCATTTTATGAGACCAACATCATCCTGATACCAAAACCTGGCAGAGACACAACCAAAAAAGAAAACTTCAGGCCAATATCCATGATGAATATTGATGCAAAAATCTTCAATAAAATACTGGTGAACTGAATGCAATGGCATATCAAAAAGTTTATCCATCACGATCAAGTAGGCTTCATCCTGAGGATGCAAGGCTGGTTCAACATATGCAAGTACATAAACGTAATCCAGCACATAAACAGAACTAAAGACAAAAACCACATGATTATCTGGATGGATACAGAGAAGGCCTTCAACAAAATTCAACAGCCCTTTATGCTAAAAACCTTCAATAAACTAGGCATCAATGGATTGTATCTCAAAATAGTAAGAGCTATTTATGACAAACCCACAGCCAATATCATACTGAATGGGCAAAAACTAAAAGCATTCCCTTTGAAAACTGGCACAAAACAAGGATGCCCTCTCTCACCACTCCTATTCAACACAATATTGGAAGTTCTGGCTAGGGCCATTAGGCAAGAGAAAGAAAAAAAGGGTATTCGAATATGAGGAGATGACATCAAATTGTCCCTGTTTGCAGATGACATAATTGTGTATTTAGAAAAACCCATCATCTCAGCCAAAATCTCCTTAAGCTGATGAGCAACTTCAGCAAAGTCTCAGGATACAAAATCAATGTGTAAAAATTACAAGCGTTCCTATATACCAATAATAGACAAACAGAGGGCCAAATCATGAATGAACTCTCATTCACAATTACTATAAAAAATAAAATACCTAAGAATACAACTAACAGGGATGTAAAGGACCTCTTCAAGGAGAACTACAAACCACTGCTCAAGGAAATCAGAGAGGACACAAACAGATGAAAAAAACATTCCATGCTCATGGTTAGGAAGAATCAATATCATGAAAATGGCCATAATACCCAAAGCAATTTATGGTTTCAATGCTAACCCCTTCAAGCTACCAATGACTTTCTTCAAAAAACTGGAAAAACCACCCTAAACTTCATATGGAACCAAAAAAGAGCCCGCATTGCCAAGACAATCCTAAGCAAAAAAAAAAAAAAAAAAAAAAAAAATTAAGCTGGAGACATCATGCAAACTGACTTTAAACTATATTACAAGGCTACAGTAATCAAAAGACCATGGTACTGGTACCAAAACAGATATATAGAACAATGGAACAGAACACAGGCCTCAGAATCAATGCTACCCATCTACAGCCATCTGATCTTTAACAAACCTGACAAAAACAAGCAACAGGGAAAGGATTCCCTATTTCATAAATAGTGTTGAGAAAACTGGCTAGCCTTATGGAGAAAGCTGAAACTGGATCCCTTGTTTACACCTTATACAAAAATTTACACTAGATAGATTAAAGATTTAATCATGAGGCCTAAGACCATAAAAACTCTAGAAGAAAACCTAGGCAATACCATTCAGGACAGAAGCATGGGCAAGGACTTCATCACTAAAACACCAAAAGCAATGGCAACAAAAGCCAAAATAGACAAATGGGATCTAATTAAGCTTAAGAGCTTCTGCACAGCAAAAGAAACTACCAATAGAGTGAACTGGCAACCAACAGAATGGGAAAAAAATTTTGCAATCTACCCATCTGACAAGGGCTAACATCCAGAATCTACAAATAACTAAAATTTACAAGAGAAAAACAACCGCATCAAAAAGTGGGCAAAGGTTATAAACAGACACTTTTCAGAAGACATTTGTGCAGTCAAAAAAATATGAAAAAAATCTTATCATCACTGGTCATTGGAGAAATGGAAATCAAAACCACGCTGAGATACCATCTCACACCAGTTAGAATGGCAATCATTAAAAATTCAGGAAACAACAGATGCTGGAGAGGATGTGGAGAAACAGGAACACTTTTACACTGTGGATGGGAGTGTAAATTAATTCAACTGTTGTGGAAGACAGTGTGGCAATTCCTCAAGGATCTAGAAATAGAAATACTATTTGACCCAGCAATCCCATTACTGGGTATATACCCAAAGGATAATAAATTGTTCTATTGTAAAGACACATACACACGTATGTTTGTTGCGGCACTGTTCACAATAGCCAAGACTTTGAACCAACCCAAATGCCCATCAGTGATAGACTGTATAAAGAAAACATGGCACATATACACCATGGAATACAGCCATACACTATGCAGCTATAAAAAAGGAGGAGTTCATGTCCTTCTCAGGGACATGGATAAAACTGGAAACCATCACTCTCAGCAAACTGACACAAGAACAGAAAACCAAATACCACATGTTCTTACTTGTAAGCGGGTATTGAACAATGAGAACACATGGACACAGGGAGGGGAACATCACACACAGAGGCCTGGGGGGTGGTGGGCTAGCGGATGAATACCAGGGAGTAGGGGGCTAGGGGAGAGACAGCATTAGAAGAAATACCTAATGTAGATGACAGGGCAATGGATGCAGCAAACCACCACCATGGCACGTGTATACCTATGTAACAAACCTGTACGGTCTGCATATGTACACCAGAACTTAAAGTGTAATAAAAACAATTTTAAAAAAGAACTAATACCAATTCTACTCAAATACTCCAAAATTAGAGGCCAATAGAATACTTCAAAACTTATTCTATAAGGCAACTGTTAACCTAATACCAAAACCAAAGATATGTTTTTTTAAAAAGCAAAAAAAAAAAAAAAACTACAGTATCTCTGATGAATATTAATGCAAAGATCCTCAACAAATACTAGCAAACCAAATTCAACAACACTTTAAAATAATTCATCATGGCCAAGTGGGATTTATCCCTATGAAGTGCAGAAAGTTTAACATAATGCAAATCAGTATGACACATCATATCAATTGAATGAAGGATAAAATTCACATTATTTCAATTGATGCAGAAAAAGCATTTGATAAAGTTCAACATCCCTTCATTATAAAAATTCTCAAAACACTGTATATAGAGGGAACATATCTCAACACAATAAAAGCAACATATGCCAGACCCACACATAGCATCATACTGAATGAGGAAAAACTGAAACTCTTTCCTCTATGATCTGGAACACATTAAGGATGCCCACTTTTATCACCGTTATTTCTTCATCATAGTACTGGAAGTCCTGGCTAGAACAATCAGAAAATAAGTATATAAAGGACATACAAATTAGAAACAAAGAAGTCAAATTATCCCTGTTTGCAGATTATATGATCTTATATTTAGAAAAATCTAAAGACTCCACCAAAAAGCTATTAGAAGTGATGAAGAAATTCAGAAAAGTTTCAGAATACAAGATCAACATACAAAAATCAGCAGCATTTCTATATGTGAAGAGTGAACAATCTGAAAAACAAATCAAATAAGTAATCCCATTTAAAATGGCCACACAGGAAGTTAAAAAACTAGGATTAACTTAACCAGAGAAGTGAAAAAATCCCTTCAATGAAAATTATAAAAAATACTGACAAAATAAATTGAAAAGGACAAAAACATGAAATAAAGAAGGAAAGAAAGGAAAGGAAGGAAAAAAGAAAGAAGATTGTGGATTGGAAGAATCAGTTTTGTTAAAATGCCTATACTACCCAAAACAATATACAAATTCAATGCAATTACTATCAAAATACCACTGCAACTTACCAGAATTACTTTCTTTACAAAACAGAAAAAATTCTAAAATGTATTTGGAACCACAAAAGACCTAGAATAGCCATAGCTATCTTGAGCTAAAAGAACAAAATGAGAGAAATAACATTACCTAACTTCAAATTATACTAAGGAGGTATTGTAACCAAAACAGCATGGTACTGGCATAAAAACAATGACATAAACCAATGGAACAGAATAGAGAACCCCGAAACAAATTCACACACCTATAGTAAGTTCATTTTTGACAAAGGTGTAAAGAACATACATTAAAGTAAAGATAGTCTCAACCAATGTTGCTGGAAAACCTGGATATCCATATGAAGAAGAATAAAACTAGACCCCTATCTCTCACCATATACAAAAATCAAATCAAAATAGATTAAATACTTAAAACTAACACCTCAAAACTATGTAACTACCAAAAGAAAATGGTGGAGAAATTCTCCAAAACATTGGACTGAGCAAAAAAATTTCTTGAGTAATATACCCTACAAACACAAGCAACCAAAGCAAAAAATGACAAATAGGAAAGGATACAATCAACAAAGTAAAGATAAAACCCACAGAATAGGAGAAAATATCTGCAAACTATCCATCTGATAAGGGATTAATAATCAGAATATATAAGGAGCCCAAAAAACTCTGTAGGAATAAGTCTAATAATCCAATCAAAAAAGAGCAAAAGATTTCACTAGACATATCCCAAAATAAGATATACAAATGGCAAACAGTCATATGATTAATATCAATGATCACCAGAAATGCAAATCAAAACCACAATTAGATACTGTCTCACCCTAGATAAAATGGCTTACATCCAAAAGACAGGCAATAAAAAATGCTGGTGAGGACGTGGAGAAAAGTGAACCTTGTATATATAATTGGTGGGAATATAAATTAGTATAACGATTATGGAGAACAATTTGGAGGTTCCTCAAAAAATTAAAAATTAGCTACCATATGATCTAGCAATCCCACTGCTGTATATATAGCCAGAAGAGAGAAATTAGTATATGGAAGAGATACCTGCACTTCTATGTTTATTGTAGCACTGCTCACAATAGACAAGATTTAGAAGCAACCTAAGTGTTCATCAACAGATGAATAAAGAAAATATGATAATTGCACAAAACAGAGTACCATTCAGCCATAAAAAAAAACAAATGAGTTTCTGTAATTTGCAACAACATAGATAAAATTAGAAACAGTTTATGTGACGTGAAATAAGGCAGGCACCAGAAGAAAAATATTGTATGTTTTCACTTATTTTGGGGATCTGAAAATTAAAACAGTTTAACTCATTGACATCAAAAGTAGAATGATGATTACTGGAGGCTGGGAATGATAATGGGGAATGGAGGAATTGGGGATGGTTACTGGATACAGAAATAAAAATTTTAAAAATAATGTATCGGACCTAGTGTTTGATAACAACAGAGTGACTATAATCAATCATTTAATGTCACATTTTCAAATAACTAAAATAATATAATTGGATTGTTTGTAACATAAGGGATAAATGCTTGAGAGGATAGATACCCCATTTTCCATGATGTGACTATTATGCATTGCATTCGTTTATCAAAATATTTCATGTAACTCAAATGTACATACCTACTATGTAGCCAAAAACTTTTAAAATTTTAAAAATGAAAATAAAAACCATATGATGACCTCAATAGACATAAAGAAGCTTCTGATAAAATTCCACATTCCTTCATAATAAAAACCCTCAACAAACTAGGTGTTGAAGGAACTTACCTCAAACTAGTAAGAGCCATCTATGACAAACCCACAGCCAACATTATACTGAATGAGCAAAAGCTGGGAGCATTCCCCTTAAAAACTGGAAGGAGGCAGGATGCCCACTCTACCACTTCTCTTCAATATAGTACTGAAAAGCCTAACCAGGGCAATCAGCAAAGAAAAATAAATGAAAGGCATCCAAATCAAAAAAATAGTAGTCAAACTATTTTTCTTACGGATGATAAAGACTCCATGCCTAGAAAACTCTAAATACTCTCTCAAAAGTCCCCAGGAACTTATAGTAAACTTCAGTAAAGTTTCAGGATACAAAAATCAACGTACAAAAATCAGTAGTATTTCTATAAGCCAAATAATTCCAACTCATTGCCAAATCAAGAACACGTCTCCATTCACAAAAGCCATACACACACATACACACAAAATAAAATACCTAGGAATCTATCTAACTACAAAGAGAACTGGAAAACACTGCTGTAAAAAGTTAGAGACAAACAAATGGAAAAACATTTCATGCTCATGGATTGGAATAATCAATATTGTTAAAATGGCCATGCTGCCAAAGCAATCTATGGACTCAATGCTATTCCTATCAAAATATTAACCTCATTTTTCACATAACTAGAAAAATTATTCTAAAATTCATATGGAATCTAAAGAGAGCCCAAATAGCCAAAGCATTCTTATGTAAAAAGAACAAAGCTGAAGGCATCCCATTATCTGACCTCAAACTGTAATATACAGCTACAGTAACCAAAACAGCATAGTTCTGGTACAAAAACAGACACGTAGACCTGTGGAACAGAATAGAGAGCCAAGAAATTACACTGTACCTCTACAAGCATCTGATCTTGAACAAAGTCAACAAAAGCAAGTAATAAGAAAGTTATTCAATAAATACTGAGATTCAGTAAGTGCTGAGATAGCTGGCTAACCATATGCAGAATAATGGAACTGGACCCCTCCCCTTCACCATATACAAAAATTAACTCAAGACAGATGGAAGATTTAAATGTAAGACCTCACACTATGCTACTCCTAGACTCCTAAAAGAAAACCTAGGAAACATCATTCTAGATATTGGCCTTGGGAAGGAATTTATGACTAAGTCCTGTATTAGTCTGTTCTCATACTGCCAATAAAAACATACACAAGACTGCATAATTTATAAAGGAAAGAGGTTTAACTGACTCACAGTTCCACATGGCTGGGGCAGCCTCACAATCATGACTGAAGGCAAATGAGGATGTCTTACATGGCAGCAAGCAAGAGAGCATGTGTAGGGGAATTGCCCTTTACAAAACCATCAGATTTCATGACACTTATTCATCATCACGAGAAAGACATGGGAAAAATCTGACCCCATGATTCAATTACCTCCCATTTGGTACCTCCCATGACACTTAGGAATTATGGAAGCTACAATTCAAGATGAAATTTGGGTAGGGACACAACCAAACCACATCAGTCCTCAAAAGCAAATGCAACAAAAACAAATATTGACAAATGAGACCTAACTAAACTAAAGAGCTTTTGCACAGCAAAAGAAATTATCAAGAGAGTAACCAGGCAACCTACAGAATAGGACAAAATATTCACAAACTATGCATATGACAGAAAGGTAATATCCAGAATCTCTAAGGAACTTAACAAATTCAACAAATACAAAAAAATACATTAAAAAGTGGGCAAAAGAAATGAACAGACACTTCTCAAAAGAAAGCATACAAGCAGCCAACAAACATATAAAAAAAAGATTTATATGACTAATCATCAGAGAAATGCAAATCAAAACCACAATGTGGAACCATCTCATACCAATCAGAATAGCTATTATTAAAAAGTGAAAAAAAAAAAGAAAAGAAAAGAAAAGATGCTAGTGAGGCTGCAAAGAAAAGGAAACACTTTTACACTGTGAGAATGTAAATTAGTTCAGCCTCTGTGGAAAGCAGTTGGGAGATTTCTTAAAGAGCTTAAAACATTACTACCATTTTACCAAGCAATCTCATTATTAGGCATATAACTGAAGAAAAATAAATCATTCTACCAAAAAGACATATATACCCATATATTCATCACAGCACTATTCCCAATACCAAAGACATAGAACCAGCCCAGGTGCCCATCAACAGCGCATAAACAATGTGGCATATATATACCATGGAATCTTATGCAGCCGTAAAAAAAGAATAAAATCATGTTCTTTGCAGCAACATGGAAGCAGCTGGAGGCCTTTATCCTAAGCAAATTAACACTGAACAGAAAAAAAAAATACTGCATCACCTTACTTTTAAGTGGGAGCTAAATATGAGGTATTCACAGTTATAAAGACAGCAACAATAGACACTTACTACAAGAGGGAGTGGGAGGAAGGAAGCAAGGGTTGAAAAACTTACTGTTGGGTACTATACTCACTACTTGGGTTGTACGTTCAATCACACTCAAAACCCCAGAATCACACAATATATCCATATGTCTCCTGATCTAAAATAAAAGTTAAAATTATTTATAAAAAGAAATCCATGAACTGTAGTTTTTTTCAGGCAAACACTATTCCAAATTCTTAACTTTTTGTGTAAATTTTTCTTATCTTTAAGGTCGTAAATTTAAGAATTTTTGTGGTATAAAAACATTTACCTAAAGTTCAGCAATCCCTTCCAGATTACCTTAGTTTCTTTATTCTTTAAAATTAAACTTACTTTTATACAAAAATGATTTACAGAATAAAATTTCATCATTCTGGCTGGGATAAGGTAATATCTCTGTGGTTTTAATTTGCACTTCCTTAATGATTAGTGATGTTGAGCATTTTTTCACATATCTGTTGGATATTTGTTTATCTTCTTTTGAGAAATGTCTGTTTATATCATTTGACCACTTTTTAATGAGACTTGTTTTTTTCTTGCTGATTTGAGTTCCTTGTAGATTCTGGATATAATTCATTTTCAGATGCAAAATTTTCAAGTATTTTCCCTCATTCTATAGGTTGTCTGTTTATTCTGATGACTGTTTCTTTTGCTGTGCAAATACCTTTTAGTTAATTATTTTTAGTTAATTATTCCCATTTACTTTTGCTTTTATGTATTTGTTTTTGAGGTCCTTGTCATAAATTATTTGCCTAGGACAATGTCCTGAAGGATTTTCCCTGGGTTTTCTTTCAGAATTTTTATGGTTTCAGGTCTTAGCTTTAACCCTCTAATACATCTTGAGTTACCCTTTGTATATGAAGAGAAAAACGGATTGTTTCATTCTTCTACATGTGACCATCCAGTTTTCCCAGAAGCACTTATTGAATAGGCAATCCTTTCCCCAATTTATGTTTTTGTATGTTTAGTTGACTGTAAGTTTTGGCTTTATTTCATTAGTATACATCTACTGTTATACTGTACCATGCTATTTTGTTTACCATAGCTCTGTGGCATAATTTGAAGTCGGGTAATGTGATGTTTCCAGATTTGTTCTTTTTTGTGAGGGTTGCTATGTTATTAAGGCTCTTTTTTGGTCCCATATGTATTTTATAATTGTTTCTATTTCCATGAAGAATGACATTAATATTTTGATAGGGATTATATTGAATCTGTAGATTGCTTTGAGCAGGACAGTTATGTTCATATTGATTCTTCTAACTTATGAATGTGGAAAATTTTTTGAGTCATCTCTGATTTATTTTATCAGTGTTTTGTAGTTCTTGTAGAGATCTTTCACCTTCTTGGTTAAGAACAATCCTAAGCATGTATTTTTTTATAGCTATTGTAAAAGGGTTTGAGTTCTTGATTTGATTCTCAGTTTGGCCATTGTTGTTTAGCAGTGCTACCGATTTCCATACACTGATTTTGTAAACTTACTAAATTCTAGGAATTCTGTAAGTCTAGAAATCTAGAACTCTTTTGGAGGAGTCTTTAGGGGTTTGTAAGTATAAGATTATATCATTGGCTAACAGAGGTAATTTGACTTTCTCTTTAATTTGAATGCCCTTTCTTTCTTTCTTTTGCCTAATTGCTCTGGCTAGAACTTTCATTTTCATATTTTTACAATAAAAATCAAATATTTTTAAAAGAGAGAGACTAAATTAACTCTCCCTTGAAAAGAAGGGAAGATATTTATCTCTCTTCCTTTTTCTTAGAGCATTTACCTCTAATTTAATCTTCCTCTTTGGAATGTATTTAAATTCTTTTGAAGATTAAAATTGGCATTTAGTCAGTTTTATGAGCCATGACTTTATTTCTCAAGGACTAGGAGCCATCTCTGTGAAATGTAAATATCAAAAAGAATAGGCCCCATTTCCCAGTTTCTGTGGGAGAGTAGGAATTAACTTCAATGGATACCTTGCCGCAAGTGGCAAAACTACCTCTTGGCATAAAAATAAGAGAAGCTTATTTTTCCTTTAGATAAAGCCAATTATCTAACACAGATGGTCATGCTAATTACTAGGTGAATTTAAAACAAATTATGTGACAAATAGTGCAATCAAGTCCTCTTAGAGACTAGTTTATCATGAGAACATATATGCAATGTATAGAATGAATTATAGTTTGGTTATATGTAAGGGTAACATTTCTTTCTGTCTTTGTAATATCTTAACAGATTGCCTGTGATGTGCATCATGTGCTGGTTTAATGCTCATTCAATAATTTTTTTTTTCTATACTACCTTTGTGGAGAGGTTTTCTGATATGGGAGATTTTGTTTTTAATTTTATTTCCCCATTTTTGTTTTAATCTGCTAGTAACAATCCAGCGCTCAGCCTCAGACTTGACCTCTAGAGTAGAAATTTTGATAGTAGAATATAATCGTTGACCTGAATGAAATCAGCGATTTCCCCCACCCTTACCCTAAGTCCCTATGCAGGAAAATGGGGTGGGGAGGGATGCAGGGTCAAGTAATGTGAATAAAACTAGGAAACAGGGAGGGACAGTTCTCAAAGAAGGCAAGCTGCTCATGCCCCCACCCCAACTCTCCCACTTCAAAGTACAAAAGCCAACTTTCAACAGATAGGTACACAACTTGGATTTTTCATGTTTCTACCTTATTCTATTTAAATATGATTACATTGACTAAATATATGCACATCGATTCACATTTCTGTGACACTGAATTACTGAAATTATCTGAACCATCTCCATGAATCTCTCATGTCCCTGGATACTTGGGGTGACACCCTGAAAAAAATCATTTCATTTTCCACATAAATATGGATGTTTAATTAAAAGATTTTGATGTTACAAATGCTACTGTATTTTTCTAACCTCTTTTTTTCCTCAAAAATATTAAGCAAAATGGATACATTTCCTTCGTGCTTTTAAGTAATTAGCAAAACAAAATACTCTCTGAAAACTGGAAATGCAGTTTTCCCACTTCTTTAGCTCAGCCATGAAAGACAAGCAGATGGTCTCTTATCTGTTTAAACAGCTATCAGAATGGCAATGGTGGCCAGATGCGAGAATAAACTTAGAAATGAAAGAACAGAAATAAATGAATGAAAAAAAAAAAGCTGAAACATCTGCTTTTGAATTAACAAAAGGAATGCAGCAGTTAAAATCTAACAATTGAAAATCTTTGTTTGGCAAATAGTCTAAGTATATAAACTACTTAAAAGCAGTTCATAAACATATTGTATTCCCAGGCATTTCATACTGACCCAGTTGTCTCAGAAACAAAACACTTTATTGGATGAGGCAAGTCAGTTAGGAACCATTCAGCCATGTCTTTATCACAGATTCTGCGGTTGAGGTCTCTAGAGCTAACTGTCAAGTTTGGCAAAAAGTAAGTGAAACTATAACCAGGGAGCGGGGCGAGCAGAGGCTCAGGTCGCTGTCTGTCAATTGCCAAAGATGTAACCAGGGGACGGGAGCAGAGCTGCAGGGTCCTCCCAAAGATGCTCCCAGTTTCCCCGATCCGATGTGCCCAGGTCCTTGGCCTCTCTTGCCCCAGGAACAGTGGAAGATGCCCTGGTGGTGCGGTGAGCTTACTGTTAGGATGAATGCTGTGGACCCAAAGAGTTTTGCAGAGAGCAGTTTATTAGGCAGAGAGAGAAAAAGAGAGAGAAGAAGAGAGCTTCTATGCTGCCATGCGAGAGGATCCAAGGGAGAAATCCACACAGGTAAGGGGGATTTTAACATAGGAGTTATTCCCACCCCATTCATGCTGCTACTTTATAAATCCATCAGGTATTGTCTTAAAGTTAAAGAACTCAGGGACCAAATCACCTTCAAGAAATAGGATCATGAAGCTTGTTTAACAACTGGCTGTCCTGGCCCTACCCTCTCCTAAGCCCATTTATAAACGTTCTATTATTGCTGGCCTTCTGGCTGCTCATCTTTAACCTTCTTGTCACATTTGTTTCTTCTACAATTAAAGCCATAAGGTCACAAATGATCCTGCAAATGGAATCTCAGATGTCCTTGGCTCATGAGTTTTATTGTGGACCTCTGGATCAACCTGCACCCCTGGAATACTTTCCTCTAGAGGGAACCTCAACTGCAGGGCCCCTTCTACACCCCAATTCAGCAGGAAGTAGCTAAAGAGCAATAGATGTCCATATCCCAACAGGAGTTGGACTTTCCTGTTCAGAGGGGGGACTGAGGGACTGTGTTAGAAAAACTGAGTCCACAAGGGGCGTGGTTTCAAAGGCAGGAACTTCTCAGCACCATGCCTCCATCCACATCCCCAACTGGAAACCTAGAGTTTTTTGTCCGACTTTCCAACTAGTGGGCTAGGTAGAAATTCCAGGTGAGATCCTTAGTTTAAAAGGCTCTCAAAAAGCTCTGGAAGGAGGGGGCTCTAGTTGCTGACCTAGCAGCCAATCCAGTATCAGAGTCAAAGATCAGTTACTCCAGCAGAAGTTTGGAAGAACTCCTCTCATTGAACGAGAACATGAATAGGGTGGGAATAACTCGCAGGTTAAAATCCTACTGCCCCTTACCTGTGAGGATTTTTCCCTTGGATCCTCTCCCATGGCAGTGTAGAAGCTCTCTCTTCTTCTCTCTCTTCTTCTGTCTCTGCCTAATAAATTGCTCTCTGAAAAACTATTTGGGTCCATGATATTCATTCAAATGATAAGCTCAAGGAACCTCCAGGGGCCCTTCTCCCATTCCTGGGGCAAGAGAGACCAAGGACCTGGGAACACTGGATCAGGGAAACTAGGAGCATTTTTGGGATGCCCCTGCAGCTCTGCTCCCATCCCCCGGTTACATCTTGGCAATCGCGGCGGAGGGAGCTGAGCCTCTGCATTCTGTCCCCCGTTACATCTTTGGTGATCAACAGGGAGGGAGCTGAGCCCCTGCTTGCCATCCCCCAGTTACATCTAAACTACCAAACTACATCTAAACTACCAAAGGAATAAGACTTGTAAAACATTATTCTCTCAAATTCAAAAGTAGAAATAAAACATGACAAAGTATAGGAGAAGAAAAAAATTCAGATAGTTCTATTTTAGCAGTCTTTACACAGGTAATAGTTTACGACTAATACTAATTGTGCTTTCACCTCAACTTTGTATTTCTGGGAAAGTAAAATTAAGACAAGTAAAATCTCATTATTACATCACTGGGTAAACATTAATACAATGTTTATTGTATTAACATTGAGAAATTCTCCCCCATACATACAAATCAGGAGTTAAATTTAAAATAAGTCAATGAAAATTAAATTTTAATTTTAACAATATTAAAACTATAAAAATTGCAGGCTACATAGCTTTATTAAAACCAACAGCAGGGTCATGTGACTTAACTCTCAATATTGTTGGCCCTACCAGAGGTGTTACTGTGTATGAGTTAATACCCTACTGTAATGGTCCATTTTCATATTGCTGATACAGACATACCTAAGACTAGGCAATTTACAAAAGAAAGCAGTGTAATAGATTTACAGTTCCATGTGACTGGGGAAGCCTCATGATGATGGTGGAAGGCAAGAAGTAGCAAGTCACATCTTACATGGATGGCAGCAGGCAAAGAGAGAGCTTGTGTTGGGAAACTCAGTTTTACAATGATCAGAGGAGAAAAACACCACTATTATTCAATTATCATTCACCAGGTCCCTCCCACAACACGTGGAAATTATGGAAGCTACAAGATGAGATTTGGGTGGGGACACAGAGCTAAACCATATCACCTATCTTAGAGCTCACTGTCTGGGTTTGAAGCCCATCTCTGATACTACCTGTCACTTAATCTCTGAGTATCTCACTTTCCTCATTTGGGAAACAGAGGTGATGATAATGAAGAACCTATCTCACATCTTTGTTGTCAAAATTAAATAACATATAAATTATTTATAACAGTGTTTGACACATAGAAAATGATATAAAAATGTATTTTCTCATCACTACAGGTTCTGAAATCTGCAAGTAATATTAGCAGATAGAACGCATAGTACCTGTTTTTAATACCTACTGATGTCAGACATGTGTCACTTTGCTTTATTTACAAACAACTATGCCAATTTTTCTCCCACAGAGCAGTATCACACCTGCCAGCAGCCCATCCATCTTACCAGGCTGCTTCATTTGTTAGGCCTGGGGTCTATCTGTGTTGCTTCTGATAGCATCTAGCAGCTTCTTTAAATATTGTACAGCTACACATGAATGAATACATAAATATGTTACAATGGCATAACAATGCAAGTAAACCCAGTAAAATTAAATAATTACACATATCAAAGTCACTGCTGCCAAAATGAACTACTTACGCCAAAAATAAAAGGAGAAAATAGGCAGTGGAAATTCTTATAGAAACTGCATTATTCAGCATTAAATTTCCTTTTAAAAATGTACACTATGTATAAAATATTAACATTTTCTAATGCTTTATCTATTAGGCACTGACCACTTAGATTTGAAGAGGGGTTATAAATTATTTTTGTTGTTGTTTTGGTCAGTGTTTTCTTCTATTCTCAGTAAATGTCAATGTCCTTAAAACTTTTGAATAAGAAATCATCAGAAAACAATGAAGATAATTTAAGGACACACTGAATGACAGCAACCTTGTTCCTTTCAGTAACAAACCGAAAAAATGAGTTTGTATAAACACATCCAATAAACTTCAGGGATAAGACCGTTCACTGTTGTATCTTCATTACCTAGGACAGTGTCTAGCACACAGCAGCCATTTAATAGTTGTCTAAATCTTTAATGAATGAAATAATTATTTACGTCTAAAGCTATTATCAGGTGGAAGGTTCTAGATTTTGTTTCAAGTGTCAAAAGTCTGAAAAGTGGCTCTCAACTAACAGAGGAACCACCCAAGTATGAGTATTTGGAAATATGATGAAGGGTTGGCTTGTTCAGTTAATAACTGTGGGTGCTATGAACAGTCTATAGGTGGAATCCATTGTAGAAAGGCTAAACTCTGTACATTTTAGAGAGAGGTGAGGAGAACTATTACAGGACCATCCAGCATAATAAAAATTTTTCCTCGATATATAAACAGCAGTCCATTGAGAATTACGGGAAACGGAACTGGGGTGTAGGTGGGGTTAAAAAACAAAAAGTAGTGAATTAGAGCAAGAATATCAGAAAGGCAGAGGTCAAGACATAAATATCTTATAGTGATAAAAAGGTCTCCAGTATTAGAAGGGAGGAAACTGTTTATAAAACTCAGCTGGCTCAGACACAGCCGCTTACTAATATTAAAAAATGCCTAAATCATTTAAAAAGGAATGAAATCATGTCCTTTGCAGCACTGTGGAGCTGGAGGCCATAATCCTAAGTGAATTAACACAAGAACAGAAAACCAAATACCATGTGTTCTCATTTAAAAGGGAGAGCTAAACATTAAGCACGCATGGACATAAACATGGGAACAATCGACACTGTGGGCCACTAGAGGTGGGGAGAGAGGCAGGCCTGGGTTGAAAAAACTACCTACTGGGTACTGTGCTTACTACCTGGGTACAATATACCCATGTAACAAGCCTGCCCATGTGCCCATGAAAGTTGAAATTTTTTTTAAAGATAAAAATCATGAAAACTCATAAATAAATAAAAACACCTAAGTCAGAGATATTGTGCAAGTCACAAAAGTGACAGCAAATATGTACTTTTTATAGTAAAACATATACAAAATTATAAAGTGGGATGCAAATATCCCTATAAGAAATTCAAAGCAATTCCATGTGTGTGGCATCCATGTGGTGCATGTTCCGGAGATCCCTTTTCACACTCCCACACACCCTTCACCAGCCTCCCCTCACCATTTGTGGATAGTACTTCAGCGGAAACTACCTCAGGCCCTGAGTAGTGAGCAGTTCATCAGAAATGAATAGGAGGGTTAAGGAAGAAACGTTGTGGCAGGAGTACCAGGATGGGGAACGAAAACAAAAGACATCTAGGAAAGTGAAGATATTTAGGCAGTCCACCAAAGGCAATCTTCAAAGCGCAACGGACACAAAGTACACAAGGCAACAACATTGAAACCCTTTTTGCTTATTAAGTATTTACTAAGTATTTCTGTTCATCAAGCATTGTGCTAAGCCCTAAGAATGGAGATGAACAAGAGATAAGGCCTAGCCCTCATGATGTTTATAGTCTGTCAGAAGAAGTAGACATTAAACAAATAAACCATAATTGAAATTCACAAGGTACCTACAGCAAGAATAGCAAGGGGATCGATGATTTTAGATTGAAGTGTGAAAGAGGACTTCTCTAAGGAAGTTATATCTTCCAGAGTTCTGAAAGATGAATAGGAATTAGGTAGTCTCTGCAGAAATGCATTTAGGGAGAGAGCTCAGTCTGTACCAGGGCCCAAGGTAGGACAGAGTCTGGCACATTCCTTGAGCTGTAATGAGGGCTATCTTGGTAAGCTGGGGAGACAGACATGAGATAAGGTTACCCTGGCTACAATACAGAGAAGAGTTGCAAGAAAATGGGCATAGAGACTGTTATAAAAATTACTACAATAGTCCAAGAAATAAATGATGGTGGCTTGGTCAGAAGTGACAGGAACAAAAACCAGTAATATGGAAAGATACTAAGTATAAAATCGAAGGAAATGGTAATAGATTGGATGTAGGGAGAGAGGAAGAAGTGTCAAGGATGACTTACTGGCATGAGCAACTGCAAGGCTGCCAGAGGCTGGCATGCTCTTAATTGGGCAGAGTGGGGGAGGAGGAGTTTCGAAAGAGGATAGTTAAAAATTCTCTCGGGTGTGTTCTTCCTGGTGCCCTAGGACCATCCTAAGAGAAGTTTGATATTCAGATCTCCAATTCAGTAGTTAAGTCTGACTCAGAGTATAAATTTGGGAGTTCTGGCACATACAAAGAGTATGTAAAGATGTGGCACTGAATAGGATTATCTAGGAAAAGTCTGTTTTCCTGAAGTTTCTTTTGTTCATGGAGAACACAGTATTAAATTTTCTAAAGTCAAAGTAAATATGATCCCATGAGAGAACAATTTCTGGTATTTTTTTCATTTTGTTTTACTCAGTAATCCATTTTCTGGTACGTATTCTAATAGATCAAAGTTAAAAGTTAAAAAAAAAAAAGACTTTGTGTTATGGCTTCATGTACTTCTCATGTAAATGAAAGATTCTATCTGAGTATGCAGCAGTATTTGTTTTTTGTTCATATGCTTTCCATGTTATTCTTGAGTTCAGACAAATGTTAACGTATTTAGCAGTATGTTCTTATGGGAAGTATTTCCAACTTAGTTACATGTTTATGTTTCATGACTTCAATCCTGCTGTCCCCATCACCACCTACACATGAAACCTAAACCCTAGACTGCATAATCTTCCAGCCCCACTCTTGCCACACTCACCTAAAAAGACACAGTTTAGGCAGCAAGTGCTTTTACCGTTTTCCATGTCTATGCCTTTGCCCACACTTTTTCTGTACCAAAGTGATGTATTCCTCTCCTTTTCCCCAAATGTAAAATGTCCACATTTAGAGCACTCTTCTGCTCTTCCTAGAAGTCTCCATGATCCCTTATGAGGCACTCCTTCCCTTTTGCTTACTTGTTGGTCTTCCAATTTACTCCTTAAAATCAGAGACTATGTCTAATTCATCCGAGTCTGTAACTACTGGCATAAGGCCTACCACAGTGTGACATGCCCTGGACACATTTTCCCCATTGTCTTGGTGATTAACATTTGGCTCCTTATTAATTAGGCAAATTCTTGTAGTAGGCTTGAATTTCTCCCCAGAAAATGAGTTTTTCTTTTCTATCACACTGTCAGGCTGCAAATTTTCAGAACTCTTATGCTCTGCTTCGCTTTAAAACATAAGTTTCTATTTCAGATTATCTCTCTCAAGTTCAAAGTTGCACTGATCTCTAGGGCAGGGGCAAAATGCCACCAGTCTCTTTGCTAAAGCATAGCAAGAATGACTTTTGCTCTAGTTCCCAAAAAGTTCTTCATCTCCATCTGAGACCACCTCAGCCTGGACTTGATTGTCCATATCTCTATCAGCATTTTGGTCAAAATCATTCAACAAGTCTCTAAGAAGTTCAAACCTTACCACATTTCCAGTTTATTTCTGAGCTCTCCTAATTGTTCCAACCTCTGCCTGTTACCCAGTTCCAAAGTCGCTTCCACATCTTCAGGTATCTTTATAGCAGTACCCCACTCTCCATGGTACCAATTTACTGTATGGTCTGCTTTTACACTGCTATAAAGAAATACCCATGATGGGATAATTTATAAACAACGGAACTTTAATTGACTCACCATTCCCCGTGTCTGGGGAGGCGTCAGGAAACTTAAAATCATGGCAGAAGGCAAAGGGAAAAAAGGTACCTTCTTCACAAGGTGTCAGGAGGGAGAAAAATGAGGAGTGAAAGGGGAAGAGCCCCTTATAAAACAATCAGATCTCATGAGAACTCACTATCATGAGAACAGCATGGGTGGAAACTGCCCTTACGATCCAGTCACCTCCCACTGGGTTCTTCTCTTGACATGTGGGGATTATAGGGATTACAATTACAGATGAGATTCGAGTGGGGATACAGAGCCAAACCATATCTCACAGGAATAAATATGTCTTTTGAATTGAATTATGTTAACCAATCCTAATGTAGACTATAATATCGTACAATTGGCTTTCTTTTTACAACTACCTCACACACTCTGAATCATGGGGAAAAATTTAACTACTGTATCCTTGAAAATACAGTTACTCAACTTTTAAGACACTAGTCATTTTTGTAAGTGCTATTGGGGTTAGAAAAGACAGGCTGTCCACTACCCAGGGATCAGTTCATGTTTCAGTTCCAACCACTCAGTGAGACCCAAGTAACCTGTAGACTTTTGATAATGCTACTCATGGTACTATTCAAATAAAGCAAAAGATGGTGCATCATTGCCACATCCTTCAGAGACGACAAACACTGTGTCCCCACATGGCAGAAGAGCATAAGAACAAAAGGGCCTATGTTACTTTTCTCCGGCCCTTTTAAAGGTCACACATCTTAATACCATCACATTGGTGTTTAAGTTTGAAAACTTGAATTTTGGGAGACATTTAGACCATAGAATATACTTATGCCATAAAATTTAGATTTGGAAGAAATGACTCTAAAACTCAAGAAAGACTGTAGAGTCTTACGAAGTATGTACTTTTGTATACCTCTGTATAGCTCACACCTATGTAACACTGTGCAGCCTCAGAACATGGCATCCTGCATCCCAGCTGCTTCAAGCCAACTCATGGTTAAAAGGGGCCAAGGTACAGACCAGGCCACTGCTTGACAGGGTGCAAAAATTTTCTCATTAAGAAGTTTACACTTTTTAACAACAAAGACATGAAATCAACCTAAATACCCATCAACAGTAGACTGGATATTAAAAAATGTGGTACATATTCACCATGGAATACTATGCAGCCATAAAAAAGAATGAGATCATGTCCTTTACAGCAACATTAATGGAAGTGGAGGCCATCATCCTAAGCAAACTGTCACAGGAACTACAACAGGAGCCACAGCAAACCAAATTCCACGTTTTCACTTATAACTGGGAGCTAAACAATGAGAACACACGAATACTAAGAGGGAATACTAGAAGGGAATCAACAGACACTGGGCCATACTTGAGCATGGAGTATAGGAGTGGGGAGAAGATTTTTTTTAATATCTATTGGGTACTATGCTTATTACCTGGGTGATGAAATTATCTGTAAACCAAACCCCTGTGACTTGCAGTTTATCTATTTAATAAACCTGTAAAAACACATGTAACTCTGAACGTAAAATAAAAGTTAAAAAATGAAGTTTACGCTTTTAAAGTGATCAATGCTTTAATGTATAATTTTGTATAGCACAAAATGGTTTTGTCAGAATTTAAAAGTGTGCATTACAAAATCACTAATCCTGATCACTAATCCTGATCACTCAATGCATACAACAAAAATAACTAAATAAATGAATAAAAACAAAAGCTAAGAAATCTACTATAAAAAGTTTAATTGACCGAAGCAAAAGATATTTTCTCACTGTATCTGTCTTAACTTATTCTGTTAATTTCATACAACAGTATTCAGGCTTAATAGGGTTTTCCACAAAAAATGAGAGATTGATAAGAAAAATATTTCTTGATGTTAGTACTGCACTGGACCTCTGGCGTTCCTTGAGTCAGTTAACTTCCTACTCTACCAGTTTCTTCATCTGTTTAATTAAAATAGTTATTGTGCCATAAAGTCTTATTGTGTGGGTTCAGTGAGAAGATATTCAGTTGACCTTCAGTAGATGATCATGGAATAAAATCATCATTCTTGATGACCTGTATAGTATATGGTTAAGAACATGAAGTCTAAGGTCAGACCACTTGCTGTGTGACCACAGGGAAAATTAATCTGAGTGTCTTCATCAGCTACATAATTTGCAGGGCATAGTGCAAAATGAGAACATAAAGCTTCTTGCTCAAAATTATTAACAATTTCAAGAAAATGATAGTGTGCATTAAACCAAATGCTGTGTCTCTCAGAGGTCCTTAAAGGTGCACACGTCACTGGTGCATGAAGTGGGTCCTGACTTCAGTTTTCTGCCCTGGGGATAATAATAGTATTTGCCTCATAGGGTTGGCATGGGGATTAAATAAGGCAATATATGTAAACCATTAGAATAGTGCCTGGCACATAGTATTATGTAAGTATGAACTATGTAGATGTACACAACAATTCATACTCCTTAAGACTCCACAGTCCTTTTTGAGTTATAAAGAGTCATTTCTTCCAAATCCAAATTTTATGGCATAAGTATATTCTATGGTCTAAATGTCCTCCAAAATTCAAGTTTTGAAACTTTATCACCAATGTGATGGTATTAAGAGGTGTGACCTTTAGAAGGGCCAGAGATAAGTTAACAGGCCCTTTCACTCTTCTGCTATTCTGCCACGGGAGGACACAGTGCTTGTCCTTTCTGAAGGATGCAGCAATGAGGCACCATTTTGGATATTGAACCTGTTGGCATTTGATCTCAGACTTCCAAGACTCCAGAAAAGGAGACATAAATTTTTGTTTTCATAAATTACCCAGCCTCAGGTACTGTTATAGCAGCACATGGACTAGAAGAGTATAATTAAAAAGAATACACAAGAAGTCTTCATGTTTTGCATATATTTACCTTTCACTGAAATCTTCTGCTAGTACAACTAAACACCCTTCCATTTCCATGTCATCCCCTCTTGAGATAAACCAAAGGAAAAAAAATGTACAAACACTGGATCTGTATTTCAGCTGCTTCTGGAACTTACAGAGATAATGAATTTCCCTAAAATACACTAATCAAACCTTGGTCTTCAAAATAGTTACATACTGTAATCTATGAAGAAAAGATCTTTGAGAAATGAGTAATGGAAATCAACCCAGACCCAACTAAAAGAAATCTTCCTGTGCATGTCAAACTAGGTGAAGAGGAATCAAAGGAGCAAAAATCTGCAATATTGGAACATAACCCCTAAGGCCAATTTTGTACCACCTGGATTGCCCTCCTTCACTTGTAGAATTAGAAGTACTGAAACTCAGAAAAAAATACTAGAATTCATTATGCCTAACTTGACTTTTTGAAAGTACCTTCTGTCTGGGTTTAACATTTAATTACATTGGAAAAATATTCAGACTGAAACAGAAAAGCCAGTTTGCTTTATAAAAAAAAAAAATGTGACTAGAGTTATTACTGAAAGTTCTCAATTTCTTTAGAAGCAGAAAATGCTTTTAACTATTCTAGCAACGGGTTTTTGAAAAGTAACAGCATCTCTTACTGATTTTATAAGATAAATAGTGTAGACAGCTCTACTTTCCCAAACATTTTCTTCATATCCTGAAAAGAAAAATAATGCCACAAATAGTAGCAATCATCATTATTATAGTAATAGTGACTTTCTCCCAAGATGCTTAAAATACTTGTTAAATATCATTTTATAATTTTTTAAAAAGGCAAATGTACTATTGGACTAGTAGAATTACTATCATTATTTGGATAATAGCACAAATCTTGAATTTTAAAATAGTTGAGAAAATCAAACATCTAAGAAATATAAAAGGGCACAGGCACTTGACCTTTGAACTTCATTCTCTCTATAAAAATACCTGGTTGATGGTGTTTTCATAGCTCATAATGTAGGTTACACCAGCAGAAGTTTAAGACAACGTAACAATTTAGAAAATAGGTGTTCAAATGGGAAACGTCATATTACTCAATGTTTGTGACTCACAAATGGAACAGCTGTTTCCATATTAGTATCCATGATTAGCCTCATATAAGTTCTCACGTAAATTAGATTTTTTTAAAAATAAACATTTAGATAATAGAGCAACTTTATAGTCCATTCTTAGTACACTAGTATGGGTCTTCTTTTAACAAAAAGCTTTATTTTTTAAACCAAGTGGTAGGCACACAGCAATTAATTGTGTAATTCTCTAAATTATGGTCTCTCACACTTCAGTACATATCCCGCAGACTCTATAAAGCAACCGCACAATAGAAACTACAAAGCAACCAGATAACTTCATGATAGGTCCAAAACCTCACATATCAATATGTAACTTCAATGTAAATGATATAAATACCCCTCTTAAAAGGCACCAAGTAGCAATTTGGTTAAAAAAGCAAGACCCATCCATCTGCCATCTTCAAGAGACCCATCTCACACATAATTACATTTACAGGCTCAAAGAAAAGGGTTGGAGAAAGATCACATAAACTAAAAAGAAAAAAAGAGTTGGGTGGCTATTCTGTAAGATAAAATAGACATTAAACCAACAGCAGTAAAGAAGGACAAAGAAGGGCATTACATAATGATAAAGGGTTCAATTCATTAAGAAGACTTAACTATCCTAAATATATACATGCTTATATTAGAACACATAGATTCATAAAACAAGTACTTCTAAACCTATGAAAAGATTTTGACTGCCACACAATAGTAGCAGGAGACTTCAATACTCCCTCTGAGAACATATGAATGATCATGGCAGAAAATTGATAAAGAAATTCTAGACTTAAATGCAACACTTGACAAATTAGACTTAATACACATATACAGAATACTCCACCCATCAACCACAGAATGTACTTTTCTCATGCATATGGAATATATCCCCAAAATTGATTACATGCTTGGCCATAAAGCCAGTCTCGATAAATTTTAAAAACTCAAACCATACCAAACATATTTTCAGAACTTGGTTGAATATAAATAGAAATCAATACTAGAAGATCTCTCAAACCATACAATTACAAGGAAATTAAACAACTTGCTCATAAATAATTTTTTGGTAAGCAATGAAATTAAGGCACAAATCAAAAATTCCTTGAAATAAATGAAAATAGAGGCATAACATACCAAAATCTCTGAGATGCAGCAAAAGCAATGTTAAGAGGAAAGTTTATAGCACTAAATGCCTACCTAAAAAAGTTAGGGAGATCTCAAATTAATGCACTAACATCGCACCTAGAGAAACTAGAAGAAAAAGAACAACCAACTAAAGCTAGTATAAGAAATAGAATAACTAAAGTCAAAGTGGAACTGAAAGAAATTGAGACTCAAAAATTCATACAAATAATCAATTAAACCAAAAGTTGGTTTCAACAGATTTTGTTTATCGTTTCAAATAAGACTAACTAGATTAACCAAAAAAAGAGGAGATCTAAACAGCATAATCAGAAACAACAAAGGTGGCATTACAATGGATCTCACAGAAATACAAAAGATCTTCAGAAATTTTGATGAAGACCTCAATGCACACAACTAGAAAATCTAGAGGAAATTAAAACACTCCTGGAAACACACAACCTCTCAAGACTGAGTCAGAAAAAAAAGTGAAGCCCTGACCAGATCCCAATATCAAGTTCCAAAATTGAATCAATTAAAAAAAAAAAAAAACCTACCAACCAAAAAAAGCCCTAGAACAGATGGAGTTCCAGCCAAGTTCTACCAGAGATTCAAAGAAAAGCTAGTACAAATTCCATTGAAACTATTCCAAACAATTGAGGAAGAAGGATTCCTCCCTAACTCATTCCATGAAGCCAGTATCCCTGTGACACCAAAATTGAGCAAAGACAGAACAAAAAAAATAAACTAAATGACAGGCCAATACCACTGATGAACATTGACACATAATTCTTCAACAAAATATCAGCAAACTCAATCTAGCAGCACATGAAACAGTTAATTTACAATGATCTAGTAGACTTTATTCCTGGAATGCAAGGTTGGTTCAACGTATGTGTCAACGAATGTGATCCAACACATAGACAGAATTAAAAACAAAAACTATATGATCCATCTCAACAGACACAGAAAATATTTCAATACTATTTAACCTCTCTTCATGTTGGAAAAACTCAAGAAACTACGCACTGAAGGAACATACTTTAAAATAATGAGCCATCTCTGACACACCCACAGCCAACATCATACTAAACAGGCAAAAGCTTGAGAACTGGAACAAGACAAGATACCCACTCTCTCCACTTCTATTCAACTTAGTACTGGAAGTACTAACTAGAGGAATCAGTCAAGAGAAAGAAAGAAAGGCATCCAAATAGTAAAATAGCAAGTCATAGTATCTCTCTTCTATGACACGATTTTACACCTAGAAAACCCTAAAGATTATGCTAAAAAGGCTACCAAAACTCATAAATGACTTCAGTAAAGTTTCAGTATACAAAAATCAATGTACAAAAATCAGTAGCATTTCTATTCAACAACAGTGTTCAAAATGAGAGCCAAATCAAGAATGTAATCCCATTTACAACAGCCACACCAAAAATAAAATACATAGGAAGACATCTAACCAAAGAGGTGAAAGGGCACTACAAGGATAACTACAAAACACTGCTGAAAGAAATCAGAGATGATACAAACAAATGGAAAAACATTCCATGTTCATGGATTGGATCACTATCATTAAGTGGCCACACTTCTCAAAGCCATCTACAGATTCAACACTATGCCCATCAAACTACCAATGTCATTCTTCACAGAATCAGAAAAATACAATTCTCAAATTGAAATGGAACCAATAAGGAGCCCCAACTGACAAAGCAATTCGAAGCATAGAGAACAAAGTCAGAGGCATCACAATACCTGACTCAAACTGTATTATAAGGCTTCAGTCATTAAAAGGAATGAGATCCTTTGCAGGGACATGGATGAAGCTAGAAGCCGTCATCCACAACAAACTAACACAGGAACAGAAGAGCAAACACCACGTGTTCTCACTCATCAGTGGGAGTTGAACAATAAACAATAATACATGGACACAAGGAGGGGAATAACACACACCAGGGCCTGTTGGGGGCTGGAGGCAAGGAAAGGAAACTTAGAGGACAGGTCAACAGGTACAGCAAACCACCAAGGCACACGTATATCTATGTAACAAACCTGCACATTTTGCACATGTATCCTGGAATTTAAAGTAAAATTAAATTAAATTAAAAACTATTCTATAAGGCAACAGTAACCAAAACAGTATGGTACTAATACAAAAATAGACATATAGACTAATGAGACAGAATAGAGAACCCAGAAATAAACCCACACATCTACAGCCATTTGATCTTGAACAAAGTCAACAAAAATAAGCAATGAGGAAAGGATTCCCTATTCCATAAATAGTGCTGGGATAGATGGCTATCATATGCAGAAGATTTAAACTAGAACCCTTTCTCTCACCATATGCAGAAATTAAGATAGATTAAAGATTTAAATATAACACCTCAAACTATAAGACTTTTAGAAAAAAAAAGAACCTAGGAAACACCATTTTGGACATTGACCTTAGGAAAGAATTTAGATGATGTTGTCAAAAGCAAGTATAACAAAAGCGAAATTTGACAAGTGAGATCCAATTAAACTAAAGAGTTTCTGCATAGCAAAATAAACTATCAACAGAATAAACAAACAACCTACAGAAAAGGAGAAAATATTCTCAAAACTGCATATTCGAAGGTCTCATATCCAGCATCTATAAGGAATTAGAACAGTTGAACAAGCAAAAAACAAACAACTTCATTTAAGAATTGACAAAAGAAATGAACAGATACTTCTCAAAGAAAGACATATATATAGCTAACAAACATAAGAAAAATGTTCCACGTCACTATTCATTAGAGAAATGTAAATCAAACCACAATGACATACCTTCTTATACCAGTCAGAATGGCTATTATTAAAAAGTCAAAAAAACAACAGGTACTGGTGAGGTGATGGATAAAAGGGAACACTTAGACACAGTTAATGGGAACGTAAATGAGTTCGGCCACCATGGAAAGCAGTTTGGAGATTTCTCAAAGAACTTAGAACTAGCAGTTGACCCAGCAATCCCATTACTGGGTATATACCCGAAAGAAAACAAATCATTCTACCAAAAAGACACATGAATTTGCATGCTCATCACAGCACTATTCACAATAGCAAAGACTTGGAAACAACCTAGGTGCCCATCAACAAAATCTACTTTTAGCAATTGTCAAGAAAAAAATACACTGTTATTACAGTCACCATGATATATAATAAATCTCTTGTACTTCTTCCTCTTAGCTGAAATTTTATATCCTCCTTTAATCAACCTCTACCCTCTGTCTCTCAAGGCTTGGTAACCACCATTCTATTCTCTACTTTTGAGTTCATTTTTACATTCCATATATAAGTGACATAGTGTAGTATTCTTCTGTGCCTGGTTTATTTCACTTAATGTAATGTTGAGGGTCATTCACAGTGCACAAACAACAGAATATTCTTTATTATTGTATTTTAAGTTCTGTGGTACATGTGCAGATCATGCAGGATTGTTACATAGGTATACACATGCCATGGTGGTTTACTGCATCCATCCCCCGTCATCTACATTAGGTATTTCTCCTAATGTTATCCCTCCCTAATTCTCCAACCCTCTGCTAGCCCTCCCCTAGCTCCCCAACCCCCTAACAGGCCCTAGTGCGTGATGTTCCCCTTTCCAAGTCCATGTGTTCTCTTTGTTGAACACCCACTTATGAGTGAGAACATGTGGTGTTTGGTTTTCTGTTCTTGTGTCAGTTTGCTGAAAATGATGGTTTCCAGCTTCCTCCATGTCCCTGCAAAGGACGTGAACTCATCCTTTATTATAGCTGCATAGTAGTCCATGGTGTATATGTGCCACATTTTCTTTATCCAGGCTATCATCGATGGGAATCTGGGTTAGTTTCAAGACTTTGCTATTATCAACAGTGCCGTAATGAACATATGTGTGCATGTGTCTTTATAATAGAATGCTTTATAATCCTTTGGGTATGTTTTTAAGGCTGAGTGGTATTGTGTACATACACAACATTTTTAATCCATTCATCCAATGATGATTGCACATCTTTGATTGATTTCACATCTTTGCTATTGTGAATCATATTACAATGAATATGAGATACTGTTTGACAAAATGATTTAATTTCCTCTGGATATAAATCTAGGAAAAGGATTGCTGGATCATATGGTAGTTCTGTTTTTAATTTTTTGAGGAGTCATCTTACTGCTTTCCTTAATAGCTGTACAATTTACATTCCCACCAACGATTACTGCGGAGCTTAAATTCATTTTGGGCATATAAAGCAATTGTACCAACTATGTAGACTCAAATTATCACTACTTTTTGTCAATTGATACATATTTTATTTCTCAAATGTGTGACTTCAGTAAAAGTATTTGAAAGTAAGACACATAATTTCACTATCAGTATAGCTGATCATGTTGAAAATAAGACTCACTTTATAGAGAAAGAATAGGTCATTGGAATATAGTTATAACAGTGAGAGATTTTGAATAAGGCAGAACTACATGCAATTCCTGTTCCCACTACATACTCTCTGTGTGAGTGAAAACTAACTACTTTAACTTTTCAAACTCTCAGTTTTCTTGACTGTAAAAATCATAATAATAGCAACTACTTCATACGGTTGCTATAAGGAGTTAAAAAATAATCCATGTAAAGTGCTCAATAGATACGAGCTCCTATACCTCTCATCACTTATGCGCTGGAATACATTTAACAGTATATTAGAACATAGTGTCTAATATAACAGGATATGAGTCAATCTAGCTTAACCTCAAAAATCAACACTGTCAGAGTCTCTGACCACTATTACCAGAACAGTCATTTTTGAATGGGCTCTAAAGACTCCACTCGGGAGCTCTGGGGAGTTACCTGGAGTAAGTAAGGAATGGGATGGTGGTTTGTGGGGAGGAGTGATGGGCTGGGGATGTAAGAATTGGGAAATAAACTGACACAAGCCACCTCTCAGGTCCATGACAACATCACAACATCATGTGGAAACACCTTTGATTCCTCACTTTCTATCATACCCACATCCAGTCTATCAGCTAATTGTCCATGCTCTCTTCAAAGCATATCTAAAATTTGGCCATGTCGGACCACCTCTAACTCCATCACTCTAGTCTACATTGCCATCATTTTTTCCTGCTCTCTCTAGTACTCCCAGTTCTCCCTCACAACCTGTTCTCAACATCACAGCCATACTGATCCTATTGAAACCTATACCCCATTTTGTCATTCCTGTAATCAAGACATTTCAATGGCTTCCCAACCAATGCAGAGTAAAATCCAAAAGTCTTTTCTATAAGGTCATCCACTACCTCTCAAATATCATTCTCTCCTATATTCCTCTTCACTCCTGCTGCCCCAGCAACAGTGACCTCCTTGTTGTTTCTCGAACACATCAAACACACTTCTGCCTCACGGTCTTGGCACTCGTGGTGCCTGCTATCCATACCACGCTTCTCTGTGACATCCGTGTGCATGTCATGAATTTTTTCAGAATGCTTTCAGATTTTCTTCACATGACACTTTGCCAGAGATGCCTTCCCTGGCCCTCCTGCATAAATGAGACCCTACCAGTACCATTTTCTATCTCACCCAGCTTTCTTTTTCACAGTTCTTATCACCACCCCCAGGCAATTTTATTTATTTTTGAGACAGTCTCACTCTGTCACCCAGGCTGGAGTGCACCTCCCAGGTTCAGGCGATTCTCCCGCCTCAGCCTTCTGAGTAGCTGGGACTACAGGTGAGTACCACAACAGCCAACTAATTTTTTTGTATTTTTGTGGAAACAGGGTTTCACCATGTTGACCAGGCTGGTCTCAAACTCCTGATCCCACATGATCCATCCGCCTCAAACTCCCAAAGTGCTGGGATTACAGCAGTGAGCCACTATCCCAGTCAATTAAAATATTTTTTAAAAATTATGTCTGTACTGAACATGTACAGACTTTTTCTTGTAATTTTCTAAATAATACAGTATAACAACTACTTACACAGCATTTACATATTAGTTATTATAAATAAGCTAGAGTTGATAAAAAAGTGTACAAGAGAATGTGCATAGGCTATATGCAAACACTATGTCATTTATATCAGGAACTTGAGCATCTACAGATTTTGGTATCTCAGGGAGCTCCTGGAATCAATCCACCATAGATACCAAGGTATAACTATAATTGACTTGGAGAACAAGAGAAAGTGGTATCCTGGATGACTTAGAATCTTGGCTTGTGGGAATGGGCAAATGTTTGTGCAATTTCACTGAAATTAGAAATCTGAGAAAACTGGGCCAGAGGTATATTAGTTCTCTATTGCTTCATGTCAAATTACTCCAAAATTTAGCAGTTTAAAATAATAAGCACACAGTTATCATCTCACAGATTTTCTAAGGGTCAGAAATATGGGAGCAGATTAGCTACATGACTTTCATCAAATGTACCTTACAAGATTTCAACCAAACTACCAGCCAATGCTGCAGTTATCTCAAGGTTCTATTGTAATTGAAGAATCCATTTCCTAGCTCACCAATGTGATTTTTGGCAGGTCTCACTTTCCCATCAGTTACTGACTTTAGGCTTCAGTTTCTTGCAACATATGCCTCTCCATAGGACTGCTCATGACACAGCATTTGCTTCCCCACAGACAAGATGTCCAAAAGAAAGAGAGCACAAGCAAGAGAAAATATTCAAGATGGAAGCTGCAGAACATGTAAACTAATATTAGAAGAGACATACGATTACCTCCATCATATGGTATTAGTCACACAGACCAACCCCAGTATAATATGTGTGGTGGGGCGGAGGCTACACAAGGGGGTGAACACCAAGAAATAGACATCATCCAGGGCCAGCTGGGAGGCTGGTATCCACAGAGGAAATATTGCGAGTTTAGCAAAGGATGGGTTGATTTTGAGGGGCCTTTGAGATATTTAAGGGGAAATGTCAAAGAGGCAGTGGTGAAGGCAGTTCAAGCAAATGAGGACAGGCTGAGGAAGCAAAAAAACACCCTAATTTAAGTTTGGTCACTTAAGATTATTAATAATGTCAACTCATTATTCAAATTTATTAACCTGAAATCTTGACAAAAAATGACAGTAAAGTTGATCTACATTTTTTATACTACTAGGCATGCTCTTTCTGATGTATGACTTTTAAAAAATGCTTATACTTATTAAAATTTAGGGATATCTACTTCATAACAATACTAAACTATGTAATTAAATGAACTATTAATTTATTCTACTAACATTTTACCTCACATTATTGAATATTAAGAGTAAAATCAGAACACATAAAGTCCATTTTCCGTGTATTACATATTTTACTGTGAAGACTGAGATCCTAAGGCAAGAACAAGCCACCATTCTGCTATCTAAACCAAATCTTCTCTATTATCTCACACTTTAGAGGGAAAAAAAAAAGATAGTATTTCCAAATATGTCCTAGATGTAACGTTTCCCCATCTTCTCTGGGAACTTGCTCATGAATTATCTCTTTGCCTATCACTGGACATTTGCCCTTAGCTTATAAACATGTGCATATTCATTCTTCTTAAGCAATAACCTTTCCTTACATTTCTTAACTTTTTTCTCATAAACTATAATCTTATTTGCTTCTTTTATTTCTCTGCCGAGCTTTACAAAGAATATACTCCAGAGCTAAAACTGCTCTGCCAAGGCCAGCAATGATCTCCTAGTCATCAAATATGTTCATTGCCTTTTGCTCATTTTCACCTTTCTACGCAGGCTTCAACTGTATCAGCAGTCTTCTTGTACCAAAACTCTTACTTCTGGTTTACTAGGAGTTCTGCTCCCATCCCCATCCATATTCTCTATCCCCTGGCACCAACCTAAATACATGGTCTGTAGATTTCTTCTCTTCTCCTTTGTCAGTCTTATCTAATGATAGACTCACGGCTTCAACTACTCCCTTGATGTTGACAAGTTCTACATGTCTATTTACAGCTCTTATTTATCTTTCAAGGTCAGCCTGCTATTTTTTAACTGAACTCAACATATTTCCTCTTTCATGGGGACACCATCCTCCTGAATCCCTAGGCTGAAATCATTTTCACACCCTTAACACTTCATTTTCCCTGGTTTGCCTACAAGTAATCAATATTCATTCTGCCTTCATAGTAACTATCACGCCCATTCCCTCTCTTTCTTAACACCACTATCTTACTTTACATTAGGGCCTCCTGATTTCCCATCCTTATGATCCTTTGCTACAGTCTCCAAATTGCCTTTCTGCTTCTATTTTCTCCTTCTACATTGTTTAATACAAAGCCAAGCTCTTCCAAAACATCCCTTGAAAGCCTTCAATAACTCTCCATTACAAAATAAAGTCTAAACTTTTTATTCTGACATTCAATTTCTTTACTTCTTTAACTGATCTGTATTGAGATGCCACACTGTGTAACAACTTCATAAAAATAAAAAATTTAAAAAAAAAAAAGCCCCAGCTGCAAGGCATGGTTGCTCATGACTGTAATCCAAGCACTTTGGGAGGCTGAGGTAGGCAGATAACGAGGTCAGGAGTTCGAGACCAGCCTGACCAACATGGTGAAATCCCATCTCTACTAAAAATACAAAAATTAGCCAGGCGTGGTGGCCCATGCCTGTAATCCCAGCTACTCAGAAGGCTGAGTAGCTCAACGAGAATCACTTGAACCTGGGAGGCGGAATGTTTCAGTGAGCTGAGATCGTGCCACTGTACTCCAGCCTGGTTGACAGAGCTAGACTCTATCTTAAAAAAGAAAAAAAAAAAGCGCAGCCTTCTTGAATCGGTTTCTGCTTTTGAGGGAACTCAGCACATTTTAGGTTTACTATCAATAATGTAGTTGTTTGGCTTCTGATTAGTAATCAAATATTTCATCTTAGCTGAGTTCAAATACAAATAACACCATCTCAAAACTGTCACCAAGTTTCACTTTTTGAAGAACAAGAGTTGGCTTTCAATAAAAGATCTTCCATCGCGTTATTTAAGCATTATTTGTCTGGGAAAGGACTGGCTTTCTTCAGTCAAATGCAAAGCTGTGCGCTCTGGCTCTGTGTAGTTGAAAGGGTAGTAATTCAACCATGTAACTAATTTGAAATGCATCCTATCTTTTAGTTTTCTAACGAAAATAAAATCTTTTATGTTTATTTATGTTAATTGACAAACTAAAAGTGTATGTATTTGGGTACAACATGATGTTTTGAAACATGTATACAACGTGGAATGGCATGTGATAATGGTCCCTATGTCGTATAATAGATCCCTCCAACTTACTCTTCCTATCTAACTGAAATTTTGTATCCTTTGACCAACATCACCTCAATCCTGCCCCACCCCCAGCCACTGGTCACCACCATTTCACTCTCTGCTTCTATGTCAGCTTTTTAAGACTCCATGTATAAGTGAAATCATGCAGTACTTGTCTTTCTGTACCTGGTTTATCTCTGTTAACATACTGCCAGTAGGTAGGAATGTGCCATAAGACATACTTTTATCCTCATAAAAGATGATTATCTATCAATTAACAAAATATTGCTTATTTGATCAATAATACTTTATGATTTAACCTATGAATTTAAAGATAAAATCATTGAAAATTAAAGTTACCAGTTATTTTCATGAGTTAGAAATCCACTAAAATTTTGTCAAACAATGCTACAGAATGTTGGCTAATTCCATCAAAGTCAATATCAAATATCCTAAAATTTAAACACATTTTATATAGCATAAAACTTCAGAAAATTTTACAAGAACACAAATCACTACAACCAAAATGCTCACCCTTTTTTGCCTGATATGAGACTAAAACAGAAAGGTGAGTGAATTAACTGATCATCCCACCAACAGTTTTCTCACACTCCATGTGCTATTTCTTTCCGGCTTTCCAGGGTACTATCAGCTCCACCAGCAATATCTCAGTCTCCACATTCCTGACTCTTGACTTGAGTCTAGTACCAGGGGTGCAGTACTGCTTTCTTAATGAAGCTGCTTCTTAGTATATTCCAGCTGGGCATGAAAGAAACATACTTTCCCTACATAGCACCCAAAAGTCTTTCTTTGATCCCATTTCTTAATTAACACTAAACATTTTTTGTTGACTTTCGAATATGGGTAAAGTTTACGTATCACATGTAACAAGTTGATCTGAAAATAATCATTTTAACATAAAACACTAACAAGCACTGGTGGGTCATCCAGTGAAAATCTGTTGAGAAAATACTGGACACTGTCAGAAGATTCTATGTGAACTCTAACGATGCCACTTTTCAGCTAAACAACTCTTAGCATGGTGCATTTGACCTTCATTTTCCTTAGCTGTGAAACCAAGTAATTCTCTCAGCTGATAGCTTACATGTAAGTAAAAAGAAAAAAGATGTGATCATTTTTTTGTGAAACTGTAAGATAATACACAAATATGAGGCATTCCTCTTATAAGTCCTCAGGAAAATCTCTCCTCAGCAAAATCAGGTTCTTTAGGTTATATTTCTATCCCTGCTTCCTATTTGGAACAATGTTCACACCTCAGGGAAACTAGTATTTCTCAGGATGAAAAACATCTCATTCCAAGTGTCTCTCTATGCAACTGAAAGGTACACTTTGATTGACTAACAGCTGTATAACTTTGAAGAAAATGGAGCTAAAATGAGACTTAGGTAATATTAAGGTGAACCTGAGAAATATTTAAGCAAGAAGTACTGCTAGGTTTTAGCTTGAGGATACAGAAATATGATATAAAAATAAGTATATTTCTCAAGAAATCACTGCAGAAGTTCCATTTATTGAGATCAGAAGACATATCCCAAAATCTATGGGTTACCTAAAGACCAGCTATAATCTGCCAAGAGAGGAAGAAAACAAAACCTTAACATCTTTCTTTCCAGATCATCTCTTCTCTTACATGGCAACATCTTTCGTCAACTTTTATGGCCTTCTGAGAACAGAAAGTCGTCAATAAAGTACATTCCCTATTTTCAGATAATTAATATACCTCAATATATATTCTTCTCATATAATATGACATATAGGGGTGGTGGTTAACTTCTCAGGCTAGATATGTAACTTGTTTATATGTCACAAATATAAAATATAACACATGCATATATTTAGTTATTGAATACAGGATTACAACAGAAAGCATTGGTTGTCAATAATGGCCAAAATCCTAACACTTGAAAGAAAAGACTCATGACAATCACAGAAGACATTAGAAGCAAGGCTAGCTTCTCCCTAAATGTTATGAAATCTCTGTGCAACCCATTTCAAACATGGCTCCTTTAGTAACACTTAACTGTCTTCTGATTATAGCAATTTTCATACAAATATGACAGTGCTATCTTTATTAATATTTTGAATGTTTACATTTATATGTAAGTAACTAAATAACTTTGAAACTTAAAACACCAACTTTCTAGTAGTAGCTTTTACAGCTTTCAATAGTCTAAGTGCAAACTGTACATGATGATAAAAAGATAGGTGTATGGATAGAGAGATAAATCAGAGTGAAGCAGCCAGAATTTAAGGACTTATATGTCTGTGCATGTGTATATATCTATACATATTCCTATTGGGGTGGAGGGTAACTTTTAAATGACACTACTTTAGACAACCTTCTAGTCTGTTACATATGAGGTCAGCTATGAGAAGAAACAACCATTTTTTCTCTGAACCAAAGAAAGCATCAAACAACAGACAAGACTTTTACAAAATGATTCTTCTTACACTGCAAACTTGTGTATTTTCTAAAATCTTAGGTAAAAATTATTTCCAAAATTGGTTTGGGGCCTTAAGGTTGTTTATAAGCGATCCTTAAAGTCCCCTTCTGATGTGTCTGTCTCTATGACAGGTTCCCAGAAAAATCTATTCTGTCCACTTCCTGAAAAAATTCTTCCTCCTACAAGAAACTCTCCTTTCAAAATTATTTGATTCTGAAATAGCAGTAATATTGAGATCTGTCTATATAGAATTTCCATTTAAGTTAATCATAATGTTTATGTTTTATGTAACCCTTGAAATCGAGGAAATAATTATAACCTCAGTTTCACAATGAAGGAAGGAAAGCACATGTACAATTTAAACTGACAAAGCCAATCGTAACATATAACCAAAAAACCACTTGCAAGAGTCTGACACACATAAAAGGAGGAATCACAGGTCCTGGTTCCACTCCTTGCTACAGCTACTTAACAAGCACTCCGGATTTCAGTCTCCTGCCCGTGGCACTAATATTTGCCCTGCCTGCCACAGAGGACCATAATAACAATCAAATGAGATCACATATTTTAAAACCCCATAGTGCTTTAATTGCGTTATTATTACTCTTGAGGCAAAGACTAGTCCAAATTATTTGGTTTTTCAGGGAAACAGAAGCTTTCAGCCTTTACTACCAAATCCTAGAACTAGGTATTTTTAGTAGCTTACATGTTTTCACTATCTGACAGAAATACCTAACTGAAGACATGGGGCATAAAAGATCTTGCTAAACATAGAATTGGTTAAGTAAATGCTAAGATTATGTAAGTTTTAAGACATTATTGAGGATAGTGGGAGGACTATGGGGAGTTATGGACACAACTAAACCAAACCTAACCTAACAGAGTAGAAGAAGCACTAAGCAGAGGTGAGAGAGCTGACCAAGGGTCCTAACCACCAACTTCCTCTCTTTGTCACTTAAATTTTACTTAGAACTCTATGGCCTTGATTCCCTAAGCAGTTGACTCAAAATTCACTTTCTTCCCCTTAAAAGAAAATCTCTTTGAATAAGAATGAAGCGTTCTGGCAACCCACTCCCCACTCCCTGGCATTATGTATTCTGAGCAACCATTAATAGAAAAGTTAGGGCAATTATTATAAGCTTAAATTCATCTCTCTAAAGTATTATTTTTGCCTTGTCATTCTGCTTCTTAAAACTTCCAGTCTTCTCACTGACCTTAAGATGAAGTCCAGGAGGCTTAAGTGTCCTTATAAGGATCATCACAATACAGCTTCAACTATCCATTCCACATCCTCTCTCAATACCCCAACAGCACCAGTACTGGTTTGAATTTATTTCCACTCCCTCTCCAGCCCCATGTGCAATCCCTTCTCTCTATCTATTGAAATTCTAAGCATTCTTATGGTTAACTATAAAGATATTCCATCTTTGAAGACCTCTAGCTATACAAACCAACCTCATTTACCAACAATTGAGTAACTGTTTACTGTATTAGTTCATTTTCATACCGCTATAAATAACTGCCCAAGGCTAGGTAACTTAAAAAGAAAAGAAATTTAATTGACTCAGTTCAGCATGGCTGGGGAAGCCTGAAAAAAACTTACAGTCATGTCAGAAGGCCAAGAGGAACCAAGACACCGTCTTCACAAGATAGCAAGAAGAAGTGCTGACCAAAGCAGGAGGAGCCCCTTATAAACCACCAGATCTGTGCGAACTCATTAACTATTATAAGAAAAGCATGGGGTAAACTGACCCCGTGATTCAATTACCTCCATCTGGTCTCTTCCTTGACACATGGGAATTATGGGGATTACAGTTCAAGATGAGATTTGGATGGGTATATAAAGCCTAACTGTATCAACTGCTTCCCTCATTTTTTTGCTGCTGTCTGATATTTTCTCTTTTGCTACTATCTGATTTTCATGAATGTGTTCCTAGGTTTTACATATAAATTACAAGCACCTGATAAAGGGATTAAGTTGAAAGTACAAACAACCTTCAAAGCCATTGTAAGAAAAAGCAACAGAGGACAGAGGTGAACGTAAGTGTTAGTACTATCATCCTCACAGAGCCTGAAAATTTTCAAAGTATTGTTTTATTAGGATGATGACAGTTTAGTTCTGTTTTCTGTGGGAGACATGAGGTTGAATTTTCATCTTCCAATGCTGTGCTTTTGTCCAGTTTAGCTATGCTTCCCTGAAAATGTATTAAGTATAAGAAGTATCAGAACAGAAAGACCAAATGTTCCCTCCCATTAAAACTGTCACCAAAGCATATACACACACATCCACATCATTTTTAAAAAAAAGGAGATTTGAGACTATTATAGTTTAATTTATACCAAGTGTAGGTGTGGGTAATATTTCTGAACATCTTTAGCTATTTGTCATTCATTTCTTCCACTTGAACAATCTTCATCTATTGAAAGTCAGAGAGAAATGAGGTAAAGAAATAGAAAGTTACCAAATTTAACCGTTCCTTGCAACCACTTCACAGTCTTAGAGCTCTTCAGGTTTAGAGGGTTATGAATTAGCTGCTTCCAAATTCAGGTGCTTGAATAATACATGCAAAGCTGGATCATGTTTTTCAATTGGGCGTCTTAAGTCTTTTGAAGAAAATGCCAGCCTGACCAACATGGTGAAACCCCGTCTCTACTAAAAATACAAAAATTAGCTGGGCATGTTGGCACATGTCTGTAATCCCAGCTACTCAGGAGGCTGAGGAAGGAGAATTGCTTGAACCTGGGAGGGAGAGGTTACAGTGAGCCAAGATCTCACCACTGCACTCCAGCCTGGATGACAGAGCGAGACTCCATCTAAAAAAAAAAAGAAAGAAAATTATTATTGAATGAAATAGAATTAAAACTCAAGTTGTAAATACTCTGTGTCTACGTGTAGCCTATCTCTTAACTAAGGCATTTTATATCATGGAGATTTTACATTTTTCCACAATTTAGTATATTTTAATTCCTACCTGTTGGAACAGATTAGAGACCAACTAGAAGAACTCTGGTGAGAACTGCTAAAGAGGCTAAACTTTAAAGTATTGAGAAATAATGACAAGAACTTATAGAAATACCCCATGTTGACTCCAAGTTGACATATTAGAAAAGAACACTGAGATAAAAGTAGAAACCCTAAGGGAATATGAATTCACAAATTAGAGAACTAAGCTAAAATATACAGATGAAATGCCAAAAAAAATCTGTGCAAAAGCTAACCTGGGAGCAATACTGTATGCAAAAGTTGTCTATTTGTAATAAGTTGAGGTTTCTAAAAATTGTAAAGTAGGCTCGACTTTATTCGAACTGATAATAACCACCCCACTAAAAAGGTTCTCTGAGGGCTTTCAGCTGAGACAAATAGGTGGTTATACAAGTTTCCTCACCTGTCTCCCTCCTCACCTGACCCTAGATTGCCTCTCAGCCTCAGGTTCTTCTACTCATGTTTATTTAGATTTTCTATCAACTCCAGCTGACAGCTGTTCTTTCCAGCTGAGTTTCACCAAGTCTGCTTTGTGACCTGCTGTGTTAGTCAGTTCTCACATTGCTATAAAGAAATACCTGAGACTGAGTAATTTACTTTAAAAAAAATGAGGTTTAATTGGCTCACAGTTCCACAGGCTGTACAGGAAGCACGGCTGGAGAGGCCTCAGGGAGCTTTTACTCATGGCAGAAGGCAAAGCTGAAACAGACATATTTATATGGCCCGAGCAGGAGGAAAAGAGAGAAAGGGGAGGTGCTACACACTTTTAAACAACCAGATCTTCTGAGAACTCACTCTCTACCCAGGGAAAAGCACCAAAAAGATGATGCTAAGCCATTCATGAAGGATCCACCAACATGATTCAATTACCTCCCACTAGGCCGCCCTCCAACATTTATGATTACAGTTCAACATGAGATTTGGTGCGGTCACAGACCCAAACCATATCACCTGCCTACTCTTTATCTCTCTGTGTTTAGACTCTTTCATTTCAGTATGGACATCTCAAAGGAAACACACCCTGCTACCTGTCTCATGTTATGGCAATCAACTAACTTTATCCTCATGAAAATTGCTATTATGAAAGAATGATGTCACTAGCATGCCTTATAAAATAAAGTAACCCTTGTATTGTGTAACATTATGCCACACATTTTGAAGACTTTTTAATTATTGCCAAGGGCAAAATGTCCCAAAAATTGATACAATATCATTTCCTTAAGAACAAATATTCTTGATTCAATCCAGCCCTCCAGACCTCTCTTTTACTCTTGTGTTCCCGCCAAGATATGTCCGTCCTCACCGTGTTTGACTTGGCCTTGTGACTGGGACCCACTAGCTTAATATAGCAATCCAATTTTATCTATAATACATTTTGTAAATGGCAATTGACCTTCTGTTTTCATTTTCTTACCATGATTATGGTTATTTTGGTATTGCATAAGTTGAGTATACCTTCACGATTTCCCTTCCCTATCACCCGGGGGGATAAATGAAATGTTCCTTTGCAAAGTAGTGAACCTCATAATAAGGTTTTAAGAAATAACAGAATATGTCATTATCTAATATTATATAAAATGTAATCTAAAGAAATTTTACTTTTGTGTTGCCCAATTGAAAACCAAATTTGCCTCTATTCTATGAACACTTTAGATAATGTACACAAAAACAGATTCATAACCCCTTGTCTTTCCTGTTTCTTTCTTCAACCAGAAAATTCCTCCACCTCACATCCATGTTAAATCTTGTATATTCTTCAAACTTCAGCAAAAGTGTTCTGTCTCAAAGGAAGCCTTCTTAATATCACAAAACTTTCCTGGTCTCCCACTGACAGTCTTTATTCTTTCATGTTCCCTCATGATTAAGCCCACCCTCACAATCTAGACCTCACCGCCAAAAAAACCTGTTCTGTCATTCATCCCCTTAGAACTCTGCCATGTAGCTGATGACAATTCAATCAAATCAGATGTTCTATCTAAAAGAGAGTCGGTCAATCACTAACAGGCATTATAGCTGCAATGTTAGCTAGAATGAGCCCAACAGCAGCCTCCATTTCTTTAAACAAGTGGATTCACGACAGGAGTTTTTAGACACAATGACAGATGTGCAAGGGAATATTTTAGAGTAAAAGATGACTTTGTAACTCCTTAAATGGGGCATCCATAGATGGCATCAGCACCAACACTATCTTTCCAGAAACTTATAACCATAAAATGCCAGATGCTAAAATTCAAATCTAAACAAGAATTAAAATAAACAAAGGGTTCAGGAAAACTATTCAAGCTTTTACAGATCTTCCAATGGACTTTTTCACTTCTAACTTCTGTTTATTTGTCCTTAGAAAGAATATAGGTCTTATAATACTTTACCTTATTGGATCAACCTAGGCTTAATCTTATAAGTAGGTGCTTTTTGAAATGCTATATAATACTCCTAAGTATTAAGATAGCTCTTTCTTCATTTCTATTATACTTGGACATAGTCGGGATACATCTCCTTCCACATAGTGCCTCCTGAAATAAGATGGATTCCTGTCTATTTCAGTTAGTTTCATATAGATAAAAAGCATGTGTTGTCTGTGTCTAAATTCTCCAGCTATAGGCATTCTTTCTACAAAAGACATCATTGGCAAAAGACAAACTAAGTGACATTTTGAAAAAAATAGGAAATGATCACCCTACCCATTTTTGTAGACATTTGACAAATTAAAAGCAAACACTTTGTACTATGTTTAATCTTGTAAGCTGCCTCAAATCCTTTCTAAGGATTAAACCCTAAATAATAGTGAGATTTGATTTTCTCTACTAAATATTTGGCATTTTTGTGATGATCTTAATTAAAAAGGCATACATCATGAATATTAGGGAAGCATAAGTGAATTGACATGGTCTACAGTAAATGTAAAATTGTTTAAGCCTTCCTAAAGCTGTTCTTAATTAATAACAGAGTTTTACATGAGTGATATCTAGGAACTTAATTACCACCAGTCTTTATCCTAAACTCTTCCTTTTTAAAATTACGATAAGAACACTCATCATGAGATCCACCCTCAAAAATAATCTGGTATTCTTAAATATAGGCACAGTGTTGTTCAGCAGATCTCCAGAACTTATTCATCTTGCATAATAACTAAAATTGTACACCCTTTAAAAAGCAACTCCCCATTTTCCCCTCCCATCTCCTGGCAACTGCCATAATACTTTCCACTCCTATGAATTTGGTACTATTTTAGGTATTATACATCGTATTAGAGGTAGCACGAAGTATCTGTCCTTCTGTGACTGGCTTGCTTCACTTAGCATAATGTCCTCTAGGTTCATCTTTGTTGTTGCACATGGCAGTATTCCTTCTTTTTGAGGATGAATAATATTCCACTGAACGTATATATCTTTATCCCTTTTTCTTTACCCATTCATCTGTCGATGAACATTTAGGTTGTTTTCACATCTTGGCAATTGTGAATAATGTTGCAATGAACAAGAAAGTGCAAATATCTCTTCAAGATCCTTATTTCAGTTCTTCTGAGTAAACACCCAGATGTGAGATTGCCAAATCATATGGTAGTCTATTTTTAACTTTTTGAGAAACCTTTTTTTCATAGTAAACTGCACCATTTTACACTCCCACAACCATTCCACAAAGGTTCCAGTTTCCACACATCCTTATCAACACTTGTTGTCTTTTGATCTTTTGATAATAGCTTTCTTAGCAAATGTGAGGTGGTATCTCATTGTGGTTTTCATTTGCATTTCCCAGATGATTAGTGATATTGAATATCTTATCATACGCTTGTTGGCCATTTGTAGGTCTTCTTTGGATAAATATCTAGTCAATTTCTTTTGCCTATTTTTTAATCAGGTTGCCAGTGTTTAGGATTCTTGTTTTTGTTTTCTCTAGGTCTTTGTTTTTGTTTTGTTGTTCTGTTCCCTTTTCTTTCCCCCTGTTTAGTTGTATGAGTTCCTATATATTTCGGAAATTAACACCTTATTAGAGATATGGTTTATAAACATTTTCTCCCATTCCGTAGATTGTTTTTTCACTCAGTTGACTGTTTCCTTTGCTGTGTAGGAGCATTTTAGTTTGATGTCATTCCATTTGCCTGTTTTCGTTTTTGTTGCCTGTGCTTTTGATGTCATATTTAAGAAATTATTGCCAAGATCAATCTCAAGGAGATTTCTCCCACATCTTCTTCTAACAGTTTTACAGTTTCAGGTCTTACCTTTCAGTCTTTTATCCATTTTGAGTTGATTTTTTGGACAGGACTCATCTAGTGGCTCCTATTTCATTCTTTTGCATGTGTATATCTAGTTTTCCCAACACTATTTGTTAAAGAGATCTTTTTCTCATTGTACATTCTTGGCATCCCTATTGATAACCAGTTCACCACCTATGTGTGTGTTTATCTCTTCGCTCTTTATTCTGTTCCATTGGTGTATATGTCTGTTTTCATGCCAGTACCATTTTGTTTTACTTATTCTTACTTTGCAATATATTTTAAAATAGAGACTTGAGGCCTCAGCTCTGTTCTTTTTCCTCAAAATTGTTTTGGTTGTTCAAGGTCCCTTGTGGTTTGATCTGAATTCAAAGATTTTTCTTTTTTTCCGTAAAAAATGTTATTAGGATTTTGATAGGGATTGCACTGAGTCTATAGATTGTTTTAGGTCATATGCACATTTTAGCAGTACTAAATCTTTCTATACATAAACCACAGAAGGCTTTTCATTTATTTCTCTCTTCTTTAATCTGTTTCATCAAATTTTTGTAATTTTCAAAGTTCAATCTTTCACCTCCTTAGTTTAGTTTATTCTTATGTTTTGGGATTTTTTTTTTTTTTGGTGCTATTGTAAATGGTATTCTTTTCTTAATTTCCTTTCTGGATATAATCATTTTAGTGTATTAAAATATAGCTAATTTTTGTATGTTAATCTTTTTTTTTTTTTGAGACGGAGTCTTGTTCTGTTGACAGGTGCCAGGCTGGAGTGCAGTGACACAATCTCCTCCTCCCCAGTAGCTGGGACTACAGGCGCGCGCCACCACACCCAACTAATTTTTTGTATTTTTAGTAGAGATGGGGTTTCACCATGTTGGCCAGGATGGTCTTGATCTCTTGACCTCGTGATCCGCCCACCTCGGCCTCCCAAAGTGCTGGGATCACAAGCATGAGCCACCGCACCAGGCCGTATGTTAATCTTTATCCCGCAACTTTACTGAATTCATTTATTAGTCCTAACAGGTTTTTAAATGGAATCTCAAGGTTTATCTACACATCTGCAAACAGAAAGAATCTTCCTTCCCAAATTGGATGCCTTTTTTTTTTTTTTCTAATTGCTCTTCATAGGACTTCTAGTGCTATGCTAACTAGAAGTGGTGAAAGTGGGCATGTTTGCCTTCTTTCTGATCTTAGAGGAAAAGTTTTTATTTTTTCACCATTGAGTGTGATGTTAACTGTGAGCTTTTCACATACGGCCTTGATCATGTTAATGTAATTTTCTACTATTCCTAGTTTATTGAGAATTTTTATCATTTCAAGAGTGTTGAATTTTGTCAAATCCTCTTCCTGCATCTATCAAGATAATTATATGATTTTTATTCTTCATTCTCTTAATCTGATATATTACATTAATTTTTGCCTGTCAAACAATCCTTGCATCCCTTGCATGCATTTATGTTCATCCAGGATTTTGGCCTATAGTTTTCTTTTCTTGCTGTGTTTTTGTCTACCTTTCTTATCAGGATAATGCTGGCCTTATAATATGAGTTAGAAGTATTCCTTCCTATTCAATGCTTTTTAGGAGTTTGAGGATTGACATTAATTCCCAGCATGTTTGGTAGAATTTCTTAGTGAAGCCAACTAGTCTGGACTTTTCTTTTTGGGGAGGATTTTGATTACTGACTCCATCTTTTTATTAGTAATAAGCCTGTTTAGAGTTCTATTTCTTCATTATTTAGTCTTGGTAAATTGTGTGTGTCTAGGAATTTATCTCTTTCTTCTAGGTTATCTTTTTGGTTAATAATTGTTCATAGTAGCCTCTTATCTTTTTTATTTCTGTGGCATTTGTTATAATGTCTCCTTTATTTATGACTTCATTTATCTGAGTTTTGTCTCTTGTTTTATTAGTTTAGTCTAGATAAAGTTTTGTCAATTTTCTTTATATTTTCAAAAAATAAACTCAGTTTTGTTTATTTTTTCTATTGTTTTTTTCTATTCTATTTCATTTATTTCTGCTCTAATCTTTATTCTTTCCTTCTGCTAATTTTAGGCTTAGTTTGTTTGTTTTTTCTAGTTTCTTGAAGTGGAACACTAATATATATATTTGAGATCTTTCTTTTTGATATAGGAGCAACTTTCATTGCTATATGTTCTCCCTTAGTACTAGTTTTGCTGCATCCCACAAGTTTTGGTATGCTGTGTTTTCATTTTTTGTCTCAAGGCATTTTCTAATTTCCCTTTCAATTTCTTCTTCATCTATTTTCATTATCTGCTTCTCAGCAATTGACATATGTGTAGTTAAACACCTAATACAGACCACTTGAAAATTAATCTATTATCTAAAATTCAATTACCTAAAACATAATTCTAAAAACTATTACAATACTGAGTTTCACTGACTGAAAACTTGAGAGCTGGAGGATACTAGAGGTCCAATTTCCTATTTTCTTTCACTTAGCAAAATTTTTAAAAAGAACATAATATAAGGTCCTCTGTTCTTTTGATACATTCTTTCTTGTTCTCAATAGATTTTATTCTGTTATCTCTGAATAAAAATGATAAAAATCTGTTTTTCCTATCTTATTTCTCCTATAAAGTTTTTTTTTTTTGCTCTACCGTCTATGGACAGTGCATGAGATAGTATAGGAAAGAAACCTTATACCTGAGGTAGTAGAAAGGAAAAGAGGTTAAAGCACGGATTATCTCCTTACACTGCACTCATATGAGGTATTTATTAAAGCTATATAAAGCAGTTTTTAGACTGTAACACCAATTAATATATTAATGTGTTTTATTGGGTTTAATTCAACCATAATTTAAACCCATAATTAATTGAATTATTAATTCAACCATAATTAAAACCCATAATTCAATTAATTGATTATGGGTTAATAATTAAATTATAATTCAATTTTATTAATTAACCCAATAAAACAAGGTTGAATTAATTCAACCTTGGTTACATAATTTTATATATCAAAATGTTGAAATCTACTTTTAGAATTTTGATAACTTAATAAAACAATACTTTATACTTCCTACTGCTCATATTTTTATATTTGGTCATTAAGTAAAGGGTGAATAAAGCCATTTAGAAAGTTTTCACAGCTCTTGTATTTTGTAAACTAAAAGCTTTGGTATTCTCCTTGCTCTACCTTGCTATGTTTTAAGTAGGATTTTCTAGTATCTTCAAAATAACCCAACTGTTTTCTTTTCTTAAACATAATGTCTAGATTTTTAAAAATTCATTTCCAAAATCATTTTTTACATCAGAGAAAGAAAACTCTTTTCTAAAATCTATTTAATTAAAGATTTTTACCTCCCCTCAACTGTCAGTACCATATGCACCATACCTTTAGTTTCGATGCACGTTTACTTAGCTCTCTCAAAAGTTGTAAGGGACCATTTTTCCCTTGAGAGACTGAATGTATTTGAAAGAGGAAAACGTTAAAAGTAAGTGTATATAAGCCAATGTTGATGTTGGCAAACTTTAACCACCTCTTCTTTCACAATTGCTAGCAAACCCTACCAGAAACTAGCCCCACAATTATTAAGATAGCAGTGTTTTTTTTGTTGTTGTTGTTGGTATCGTTTCCTTTATTTTTTTCTCTTTTTAATGATTTGCTTTATTTTTTTCAACTTTTATTTTAGAATCAGGGAAACATGTAGCAATTTGTCACAAAAAGTATGTTGTGTGATGCTGAGGCCTGCGGTACAAATGAATCCATCACTCAGGTAAGGAGCATAGTACCTAACATGTGGTTTTTCAACCCTCCCTCCCTCCTCTTGTATTTCCTGGTATCTATTGTTCTCTTCTTCGTGTCCCTGTATACTCCATATTTAGCTCCTGCTGATAAGGGAGAACATGTGGTAATTGGTTTTCTGTTTCTGCAGTAGTTCACTTAGAATAATGGTTTCCAGTGGTATCCATACTGCTCCAAAAGACATGACATTCTTTTTTTATGGCTGTGTAGTATTCCATAGTGTATATGTATACCATATTGTCTTTATCCAGTCCACTGTTGATGGACACCTAAATTGATTCCATGCCTTTGCTATTGTGAATAACACCGCAGTTAACATGTGGGTGCTGCATCTTGTTGTTGTAGAACAACCTATTTTTCTCTGAGTATATATGCAGTAATGAGAATGCTGAGTCAAATGGTAGTTCAACTCTTAGTTATTTGAAAAATCTCCAAATTACTAGGAAATATCGTTCTCAGTACTGACCTTCATTTCCTTTATACCTGGACATAATTTGGATCTATTCCTTCCCACACAGTTTCCAGTCATTTTCCAGTTTGTTATTCCAGTAAAGTTGAAACTATATGACTCCTGGTGATGGGGGAGGTATAACCATGTAATTCTCTTATGATCAGATTAAAATAAAAATAAACACATATCTGGGGGGAAAGTCATTTGCTAAATGATCAATTTTATCTTATTTTTCAAGTATGCATTAAAACAAGTTAAATATTTAAAAATGTGAAAAGATGGGAGATTTTGGCCTGGCATGTGGCAGGGTTAAAATAAACATTTGTTGAAAGGATAAATGAAATACAAACCAACATAGTCACAGAAGAGATCCTCAAATAACACAAAACCAAAAAAAGTGAGTGAGAGATATCAGGGACAGCACATTTACTCTCTCCAACCTACTAACTTCATTGACCAAATCTCCCTTCATTCAGTGCCTCATTTGTCTACCCTCCCTTACAGCTAATTTTAGCTAGTTGCCTGTACTTATTGTTGCTAACTCACCACCTTCCATCTATTTTATAACTTATTTTTTACTGTGAGGCAGTCTCCCTAAATATCCCAAACTAACCCAAGGTGGCCACAGTAGAGAAGCAATGGTAGCAGGGCAGATGTGGCAGAGAAATGTGTCTGGGTTGCCACACACATACCTAGAGTTTCTTTCTGCCTCCATGCAGTGACCCAAAGAATATCCTAGTGAGCTAGTCACCACAGAAGGAGTGGCCCTGCAGCTGAGGATGTAAGCTTCCCCAGTTGGGGGGCTGCCTTAGTCTGTTTGTAATGCTAAAAAGAAAATACCTGAGACTGGGTCATTCATTAAAAACAAATTTATTTTAGACTGCATCCTCTGGAAGGGAGGAAGTTTGTGTTCTTACTTGGCAAAAGGTAGAAGGGCGAACCAGCTTGGTGCATGGCTGCATGAGGCCTTTTTACAGCCTAATCCCATTAATTAGGGGAGGAGCCCTCCTGACCAAATCACCTCCTAAAGGTCCTGTCTCACCTCTTAATATTATCACACTGGCAACATCTGAATTTTGGAAAGGAAATATTCAAACCATTGGCGATGCTGCATAGGAATCACAGCAAGATCTCAGGCAAATCTGAGGGAAAACCAGTGAGAAGGAACCACTGTGTACTGACAAGGCGTAGAGAACAAACCCCAGGTAACAGCATCAGCACTGCAGGAGCAACATGGTGACAGCAGATACAGCAGCGTAGAGGTAGATACGCACATGCAAAGCCAGAGAAGATCCCTCAGTGGAGGTCAGCAAGGCACTGAGGACAGCAAATGGACCACAGGCTCCTCCCCTGATGCTGCGGAGTTAAATAAAAACAATGTGACATGATGAGTAAGGGCACCCTGCAACCAGATTCAGAAGGAAACTTAGGGAAGCAGAAAGCCTGAATATTTGTTTACTCAAAGAAGTGTGAGGTGATTTGGATAGGTCTGAGGAAAGTGGAAGAACTGTTACCTTTAAAGAGAAAGATTAATCACATGGACCACACAAGGTGGGGCTCAGGGGCAAGTTGAATTCACTCACAGAGAATAAAGGACATTATATGTCTGCATGCCTGAGTCATGACTACAAGTTTTAAACCCACTGCATTAAAAATGGAGAGACTAGAACCTGAAGAATTCTGTATTTCACACCTTCCTCTGCCAGATGAAGCCCCACAGAGGCTGAGCAGTAAAAAGCTCAAATGGTCAACAAAAATTTTTCCTCCAGAAGGGACAAACTGATGCTATACAATTCCCTAATTTTAGAGAAGGAAAGTTGGGATCCAGAAAAAAATTAATTATTAGCTTACTTAAACGCTATGGTTCTACGTACTCAATTCATCAGTCACAGAAATACACATCTAAATTTTTTTTTCAGCTAACACCAATATACGAGGAGAATGGGAAGCAAACATTAAGTCCTGAGGCCATGAAATTTCAAGAAAAGAATACAGTTAAATCTTCAATTGGAGCATAATTAAAATTAGTTTTGAACCTAAATTTTATATTTATTTTATTAAACAACAAGCTCTCTCCCAGATAACTAAGTTCTAATCATTCAAGAAGAATTTGTTGAGAAACTAACTGTGATCAATTCACTTTATTTCAATTAAGTATTCACTGAGAATTAGCTGGGTTGCAGCCATTGTGCTAAATGCTGGGAGTAGACCAGTGAGCTAGACCAACAGAGTCAATACCCTCATGCACCCGGAGTGGGAGAGTGAGCCAGATCAATACACTCACTATGCCCCATGGGTAACTAATAAAACTGAAAGTATAAAAGAGATAAATTGCCACAGTAAAAAGGTGTAGTATATCTATAACTGTACTTGGTTTGATCAATTAGGGAATTTGAAATTTCTGAAATTTCGTGACTGGTTACTTCTATCTTTTAAGGATTTAGAAGATGAATAAATGAGAAAAAATTAGTCTACGTGGGTCACTGATGAAAGTAAATTTGGATTTTAAATTGCTGGTAGACCTTCAAAATGTAATAGTCATAGAAAGACCTATTTTATCTCACCGATTGTCTTCAGCTCACAGATATACACCCTACATGAGAGGTTCTCAAATGCATGGTCTTAAGAACTTTTTAAATGCTTAAAAATTGAATAACCCAAAGAGCTTTATGTTTTTGTGTATTTTATTTATTGATTTTTACTCTGTTAGAAAGCAAAACTGTCTATGGCCATACTATCCTAAACATGCCCAATCTCATCTAGAAAGTAGAACTGAGAAGTTTAAAAATACTTATTTTAATATTTGTTATTTAATGTAATTACTATTAATATTATATAAAATAAATTATTGTCAAATGTTTATTAATTTTAAAATAATAAATACAGAAATCTCTATATTGTCTAAAAGAAGCGAGAAGAATAGCATTTGATTTGTTCTGCAGAACTTTATTACATGACTTAACAGAAGTCAGCTGAAGTTTCATATCTGCTTCAGCATTCAACCTGTTATAATATAGTATTTCCATTGAAGTCAATGGAGAAAATCCAACCTTACAGAGCTATGTAAGTGGAAAAGGAAAAATCTTATGAACCTCCTGAGAAGAGCTTGTTGACTCCCAGGAGTCCTCAAACCACACTTTGAAAACCACTGCTTTGCACATTCACTAGGCTTTGGATTTAGGTGTTTATACCTGTCTCTTCAAAAGAATCTTAGCTTTCTTTGACCAGGAAAGAACAGTCTTGAATCCTCAATAAAGGGAGACACCAGCCTCAACCATACTGGGGCTCTTATCTCTAGCTTGAAAAAAAAATCTAAAATGGTGGTTAGTAGAGTGTATTAGTCTGTTTTCATGCTGCTAATAAAGACATACTTGAGATTGGGTAATTTATAAAAGAGAGAGGGTAAATGGACTCACTGTTCCACATGGCTGGGGAGGCCTCAGAATCATGGTGGAAGACAAAGGAAGAGCAAAGGGACTTCCTACACGGTGGCGAGCAAGAAAGAATGAGAGACAAGAGAAAGGGGAAATCCTTTATAAAACCACCAGATCTTGTGAAATTTATTAACTCCCATGAGAACAGTATGGGGGAAAACACCCCCATGATTCAATTATATCCCACAAGGTCCCTCCCACAACACATGGGAATTGTGAGAGCTACAATTCAAGATGAGATTTGGGTGGGGACACAGCAAAACCATTTCAGAGAGGATATTCAGACTATTCTAAAGCAAGAAAAAAGCACTGAAGGATGAGCAACAAGATCATAAAGAGAAATCAGGATAGAAGAAATGAAAAAAACATAAAATGAAATATGGATAGAGTCAGCTGAGCAAATATGATAGTCAAAGGATAAAAGGAAATGAGAGAGATAATAAGAAGTGAACATCTGTCACATGCCCCAAATTTTCTAAATACCTCTTCTATCTTTGGAAATGTGTGTAAATTCTTATTCCTGAACATAAAAACCCAATCACTATTTATCCATCTTTTCTTATTGCTTAAGTGATGGCAGATAACTTAAATCCCAGTGTTAGATGTACTTGTGCAATACTTTAATTCAGTACTGAAGTACATGAAGAGATGGTAACAGCATCTAGCTAGGTGGATAACAGCAGTGTTGTGCTGTCCTGGAGTCCCCAGGTATGGCAGCAGCTCCTGATTCAGCAGCTTAGTGGTCATGAAAGGCATCATATGCTTCTGGAGCTGGCAGCTGGTGTGGTACCTTCATAACTGGAAACTTCCTGGTCTTTGCAGAGGTAGCAGATGGTACTGTCAGTCTCAGAAATTCAACCTATATCAGTTAGGCTCCCAGTAGGAAACAGTTGATACACTCAGAAAGGTTTAGTAGTGGAGAATTTATTAGAAAAACCATTGCAAAACTATGGAAAAATTTAAGGGAAATGAAAATGGCTGGTTAAGCAGCCAGCCAGGACTAACCGCCCTTAGGTCTGAAAGGAGAAGAAAGGTAATAGTGTTCCTAGATCCCAGGGAAGGCTAAGGTCAGGGAGAAGAGACCACCTGACAGAAAATATAGGCTTAAAGGAATCCAGCTATTGCCAGAACCACAGGAAAGAAATAAACACTATCTCTCTTTCTGAATTCTGTTCCTTTTACTTATGCTTCCTATTGGATAAACCCAACTGGAAGCCAAGGTTCTAAGAGCCCAGCCCATGCAGTCTATAAAAGTCTATGTCCTTGGCAAAGATTGGTCAAATCGAGGCAAAGGATTGGGCAGTAGTGAGCAGGTAGATAGCAGTGGAAAATAACCATCACACAGCCTATCATCTGTTTATCCATCCTGAGCTCTCTATGTCCCATAATAAACCTATTTAAATTGGCTAGAGTAAATTCTATTCTCTGCAACTAAAGAAACTAACATGTTTGTTGTTTATACCTGAAGCGGTTGAAGGCAAAAAAAAAAAAACAAAACTCCTCAGGGAAATGAGATTGATTGATTGTCTGACCTCGTTGGATTTGAAGCCAATAAAGACATAATTAATGTTAGAAGACGGTACACTACTAATCCTTGGATGTAGTGGCAAATATCACTTAAAATAGCAATTTGACAACTAGTATAAAGTGTCTATAGAAGGCAAGCATTTGGCAGACCACATAGCTTCTCTGAAAAATTGTTAGCGGGGGCACAGAAAGCACAGGAACTAGAAAGCAGGCTAGTTGCTAATAAATGCACAAGGACTTTAAAAGGTTAAGTCATAAGTTACGATACTAAATTACCAGCTTCAGGCATAGTAAAACATTCGTATGTGGATGTGAAAAGCACCAGTATCCTTTAAAAGTGCACTAGTACCTGATTTGGTAGGCCAAGAAGATGAAGCATCCTGCCTTTAAAATGGGATTCTTGATCTCAACAGATGTGATGGGATCCTGGGGTGGCAGTGACCGAAATGAAGCCTGATAACCACTGAGAGGAAGTGCATAGGGTTACTGTGATAGGCAGTAGGGCCAGAGCGCAAGAAAAATGAATTGACCTATAGTGTTCACATATTGATCCTGAGACATTTAGGAGAGAAATGAGTAGCTCGGAGAGATCCAAAATGGCTGATTAACAACAGCCCAGGATTGTAGCTCCCAGTGAAAGCACAGAGAGCGAGTGGGCGTCGCAATTTCAGACGAGTTTCTGTGGCCCACAAACTGGGAGATTCCCGGCGGAGGAGCCACACGTGTCACCAGCGCGACTCTTTTGGCCAGCACAGCTGTTTTGCCGGCGCCCCGGCGGGGCGCAGCGCTTCTCAGTGCAGAGTATACG
>CAUYLG010041230.1:0-13604 GCA_963573385.1 Cacajao melanocephalus | reverse complement strand
GTGTTTTAGTCATGAAGCCCTTGCCTATGCCTATGTCCTGAATGGTTTTGCCTAGGTTTTTAGAAGCTCCTTAGTTTAATTAGATCTCATGTGTCAATTTTTTTTTTTTTGCAATTGCTTTTGGCATTTTCATCATGAAATCTTTTACTGTGCCTATGCCCTTAATGGAAATGCCTAAGTTGTCTATCAGGGATTTTATAGTTTTGGGTTTTACATTTCACTCTTTAAATCATCTTTAGTTAATTTTTGTATGTGGTGTAAGGGAGGAGTTCCTTTTCAATCTTCTGCATATGGCTAGCCCTTTATCCCAACACCATTTCTTGAATAAAGAATTCATTGTCTGTTGCTTGTTTTTGTCAGGTTTGTCAAAGATCAGATAATTATAGGTGTGTGGTCTTATTTCTGGGTTCTCTATTCTGTTAATTAGTCTATGTGTCTCTTTTTGTGCCAGTCCAACACTGCTTTGGTTACTGTAGCCCTGTAATATAGTTTGAATTTGGGTAGTATGATGCCTTTACCTTTGTTACTTTTGCTTAGGATTGCCTTGACTATTCAGGTTCTTTTTTGGCTCTATACGAATTTTAAAATAGTTTTCTCTAGTTCTGTGAAGAATGTCTATGGTAGTTTGATAGAAATAGCATGACATTGATGGAATTTCTCCAAGAAGTCTTCCAATGACCACAGCTACTGGGGAAGGTTCCAACATTGTATGTTCTTTCACTATTCTATATATGTTCCTAATAGTGCTCAGCATAATTATAATTAGAAATGATTATGCTATTATTTATTGAATACCTTCATTTCCCCCCGCTAGACTGGAATTCTTTGAGGGTAGAATAAAATACATCATATTTATCTTTATTACCAACAAGTAACAGAATGCCTGGCACACACAGATACTCATGCACTTATTGAAACATCAAATGAGCTCCCGTGGTGGAATTATCTGCAGGTTAGTTTTGGAGTATAAAGGAGAGATTGGCCAATTATAGTAACAGAATGTGGTGATAGTCTAGTAGAATCTTAAAATAGGATCTTAGGACAGCAGGACTGAAGGGAGAGCATTCTAGGCAAAAGGAAGCGTACATACAAAATGTGGAGGTGTAAAACAATATGATGTGTTTGAAAAGTGGAACTCATCCATCAGTTTAGAATAAAAAGATCCTCGTTAGGAGATTGGTAAGATATAAAGCTAAAGATTTAGGCATTTGGATAGACATTAAACTACTTATGAAGGGAATTTTCTATTTGCAATTGTGCATACCTTTTGAAATAAAATCTTATAACTGAGGATTTATTTTATAAATATGTCTGCATATGAAAGAAATGGTATATATTCACTAGTACTTACTGTGACACTATAATAAAATAAATAGAAAACTTTATTATCAATAGGATATAAATTAAATAAATTATCCATACAGTGAAATAATAGGAAATGGTAAAAATAATTAGAACTCTCTGTACTGATGTGAAAAGCTCTCTTGGATATTATTAAGTAAAAAATAAGTTCTGAAATGTAAAATGAATACTCGTTTTAAATGATAAGAGGCAAAAAGTATTAATCTATATTCGAATCTGCTTGTATTTGGTAAAAGAAACCACAAATATTATAACAAATATTAAATAAATTTAATAAAGTAGATTCAGATGTGTGTGTGTTTATGCATGTGTATGTGTACATGCAAGGGAAATGGCAGCGATAAGAGCAGGGATGGAAAGTACACTTTCAATTTTATATATTTTGATATTATCCTGATTTTTCTTTTTTATTATGTTATCTTATTTATATTTTAGTATTATGTCCTCTATCAGTTTTATCTTCTTATGCCAAGGTTGATATATATCTTTTCTTTAAAGAATTTCAAGTCAATATCATTTTTCAATTTAACAGCTAGATTTTTAATTATGAACATGACAATTTCAGCAAAAAGGATTTATCAACTTTGTGCCAATAGTAGTGGAGGATGCAAAGGAAGACAGAATCTAGTGCTCTGGAGAATCTTCCAGTGTAGTCAGGAAGACATGCGGTACATAACTAGGTATATGTTTAAGTATTTTACCATAGATCTACAACATTCATGACATAATCTCAGCTGCATAGGACAACAGGAACACCTTAAGTATTGTCAGGTAATACAATCAGAAAATGTAAGGGATATTTTAAAAGTCAACTATGCTTACTACCTCAGTGATTAGATCATTTGTACCTCAAACTTCAGCATCATGCAATATACCCACGAAACAAACCTGTACACATACACTCTGAATCTAACGTAAAAGTTGAAATCAGTTGTACATCTTTATGGGGTACATGTGATGTTTTGATACAGGCATACAATGTGTAATGATCAAATCTGGGTAACTGAGGCATCTATAACCTCAAGCATTTATTATTTCTTTATGCTAGGAACATTCCAGTTTAACTCTTTTAGTTATTTTTAAATATACAGTAAATTATTGTTAACTATAGTCACCCTATTGTGCTACCGAATACTAGACCTTATTCCTTCTGTCTAACTGTATTTTTGTACCCATTAGCCATGTCCTCTTTATCTCTCCCTCCCCACTACCCTTCCCAGCCACCAGTAGCCATCACTGTACTCTCTCTCTCTCCATGAGTTCAACTTTTTAGCTCCCAAATATGAGTGAGAACATGCGATATTTGTCAGAATATGTGATATTTGTGTATAAATATGTAAGTCAGCTTAATAGACAGCTTCTGAACACTTTGACTACAGAAATATACAATGTATTTCTTTCTTTTTTTTTTTTTTCCTAATGTTGGTGAGGATGTGGATTAAAGGGAACCTTCGTATGCTCTTGGTGGGAATGTAAACTGGTATAGCCACTATGGAGAACAGTATGGAGGTTCCTTAAAAAACTAAAAATCGTACTACTATATAATCCAGCAATCTCATTGCTGGGTATATATCCAAAAGAAAGGAAATCAGTATATTGAAGAGATGTTTGCACTCCCATGTTTATTTCAGCACTATCCACAATAGTCAAGATATGGAATCAACCAAAGTGTCTATCAGTGGACAATGGATGAAGAAATTGTGGTGCACATACACAGTGGAATATTATTCCACTATAAAAATAATGAAATCTTGTTATTTGTAAAAGTGTGGATGGAACTTGAAGACATTATGTTAAGTGAAATAAACCAGGCAGAAAAAGACAAATATCACATGTTCTCATTCATATTTGGGAGCTGAAATAATTGAATTCATGGAGAGAAACAGTAGAATGATGGCTACCAGATACTAGGAAGGGTACTGAGGAGGGAGAGATAAAAGGGATATGGTTAATGGGTACAAAAATACAATTAGACAAAAGGAATAAGGTCTAGTATCTGGTAGCGCAATAGATTGACTCTAGTTAACAATTATTTGTTGTATATTCAAAAATAACTAAAAGAGTTGAATGAGAATGTTCCCAACATAAATAAATGATAAATGCTTGAGGTTATAGATGCCTCGGTTACCCAGATAATGATCAAATCACATATACCCTATAATTATGTACAACTATTATGTATTCGTAATATTTAAAACATTACTATGATTTTTGAAACATGGGAGCATATTATCTATTTAAAACATATTGCAAATATAAAATGGAAACAAGGAAGGAGGAAAGGAAGGAAGAAAGGAAAGCAAGTCCAGATTAAATCCTGGCTCCATAATTTATTAGTGGTACAATGTTAGTTAAATCACTTAAACTTTTCTCAATTTTTCCATGTCCAAAATGACAATAATAATAATGACAATAATATATACTTCACAAAATGTTAAGAATTTAATTAATATTTAACACCCAAATTTAATTATAACATATTTATTAATATATAATTAAGCATCTCTGGTAGAATATTATATGTTACTTGTTAGTACAGTTTAATTTCCATCCTGAAGAAGATTGTTGTCCTGCCTCGGAGGCTTCCTAGGGCGTTTTCTCTCAAAGGTCAGTGTCATTAACAGACAAGTGGTAATTGACCTGGTTCACCACAACCACTTGAGGGATATAAAATCAGGGTCTTGTTCAGTACAGACCCTCACAGAACTATGAAGTCTCCTCGATTACCTACTCAGTTAACACAGTTTTCATGGCCATGATACAGAATGTGTAACACATCTTGATATGTTTGCTCTTCTCTGTGCTAGAAAACTAGGGGTCATTAGCATTAAAATAAAAGGAAACACTAGAAAATGTCTCTCTGTCTCCTTCTTTTTCTGCAGAACCCTGGTAGGTACAGGTCTGGTGACTGGGTTTCTGAGGACCACAGATACCAGGTATGGTTCCATCTATTTTTGTGATCTTTCATATGTTAAAAGAAATCCCATCAGCTTCCCATTCTCTTACTTCTTCACCACTCTTTTTCTATTTGGGATCCTCTCAGTCCCCCTTCCAGAAATCAGCTTTTAGGATGTTTTATATGTGAACTACCACAGGACAAAATGAATTGGAAGGCAGAAATCTTACACACCAGAATATTAGAGCTTGAAAGGACCTCAGAGAAGATTTAATCACATCAGTGATTTTCACAAGGTCCCATAGCTAATGACAGAATTTGACAGGAACATTTGATGATCTCTGAAATTCTTTTCACTTCAACATTTCTATAATTATTATATTTTATATTCAAAGAGTAATAGAATAGTAATAAGGAGAATATGAAAGGGACATTTATTTAGAAAAAGATAATTTTGGTACTTCAAAAAGTGTAACAAGTCACTGCTTTAAATGTTCCCTGAATCAAATACTGTAGTAGATACTAAAAGCAAAACAAAACAAATTTGCAAACAATTGAATAACAATAACAAAACAATAAAAGCAAGCAAGAGAAAAGTCCACTCTCAGAATGCTTATCAACTATGAGAAGAAATAATACAGTCTTAAGAATTGTTTAGGTAACAATATAATGCAATGCATAAAATTAATGACGCAAGACATATTAGTTCTGAGAAAGTAAAGAAAGAGGGGTCAACAAAAGAATTGAAGAAGATTCCCCGAAAAGATGGAGCTTAGATTAAACCTTGAAGGATGACGTAATAAAACTGCACTGCATCTTAGTTCCAAAACATTGAAATTTTTGAAATAAACATTGTAAAATTATTTTAAAAATAGGTTTTCTGGAAGAAGAGTGGAACAGAATTATAACTGACCAGAAAAAATAGCATATCAAACACATTCTTTCTTTGTCAAGTTTATCATCTCAGCTTCTAATATAAGCTGGGGAAAGCAGTTCTTTAAACAGAGACAATGTATTTGCTGTGGGGAGAGAAGTATGACTAAAGGAACTTCCATGCCAGGAATGAAATTTGGTGCTGGGGACTCAGTGCTTGAAGTTCATCCAGTTTGAGACAAATCTCAATTTTGTTTGTGCATGCATACATTGAATTTTTTGCACAATTTGAAGGGTTTTTACATCTCTCTGCATCTACTACTGTTTTCCTTTGGTAGACCACAATTAGAAATCAACTTGTAAAGTCATGTAAACTCAATGGAGGTAAATGGAGAACAGAAAATTCTAGCTAATTTTTTAAAAAGGTGAAGAAATAAATGACTCTACAGAACCATGCTTTAGTTTTGATTAGGCCAACAACTCTTGGTGTTTAAGACATAGCATCTTGAAGTTTGACTCAATATTCCCTTAAAGCGTTTGCTAGGTACATCTTTAACAATGAACTGTGGGCACTCAGTGTTAGGTTTTTCTATGGCTGTGATAATCAAAGATTAAAGAACATGCTCAGATAAGTGATTGTCAATGGATAATATGAGGCAGGGAAAGAGGACTCCATCAATGGAAGGATTAGCATGGGAACTGGAATACTTCCTTACTCAAATTTTCTTAGGTTGGTGATTATGTCATCTGTCTGTATTTTATCTTTAGGGTTAATTTTCTATGTTGCTTTCCTAAGGCTTAGGACTGATGGCTTTATTTTAGAGCACATGCAAACTTTAATATAATGGAATACATGACATTTATTTGGTTATAATTCTAGTAGAGTATATATTAAGATGTTTAACAGGTACACAAAATTCATAGCCTGATATAGGAAAAACTATACTATATTCTCGACCTCAATCAGCCAACCATAGGGTATTGACTAAGGTAAAATATGAGCAACCCAACTTTAGAGATTTGGTCTTATTACAAGGGCTGAGAAGGTGGGAGGACAGTTTTGTAATGTTTTGAGAGCCATATAAATAAAGACTATTATTATTATTTTTAACCTTTATTCATTATTAGATCTCACCAGTAATTATTAAACACATTCATAAATTGAATTGGCTGTACTTCATCACAAGAAATACATTTAAGATTATGTGTTTTTAACTATGCCAAATCCATTAACTTTTAAAGCAATTTTAAACAAGTAAGGCAATGTACAGTTGGTACAGGCTCAATAGAAAGCCATAGAAACTATTGAGTCAGTATAGTAAGCTGTATATTCATTTATCATTAGTAAATTATATATATATATTCACCTATGTTGCCATATATATATATATATATATATCCACCCATCCATTAACTTATTCATCCATCTGCCCATACACTTAGCTATTGGCTGTTTTATCTATTTGACCCCATCCGTCAGTCGTCTAAATATCCATCTATATTTATTTATACTCAGGCTAAGGGAATATTGCACAGAATATTATGTAAACTTTGACAATGCCAGGGAATAATTATTAGTGGTTACGATAGTTCAGTTTTATACAACAAACATTTCTCCTACATGTAGCTCTCAGAATGACAATGACCAAAATGTTCTTGGAGATAATCTGGCCCTAGTTCAAGAGAGAGAGACAGAGAAAGAGAAAACACATTTTATGCTAGATTCTTTCATCGAATAGCTTACTTGGGAAAGTAACATTATTCCTGGTTCTCAATTTCATCATCTGTAAAATAAATAGATTTGATAGATGATTTGTATTTTCTAAAATCTCCACTTATTATATACATTATATATGTTGAAGAACCTCTGTTTAATGAAGTCCTTATGTCAAATACGGTGTTCAGCCATAGGGAAAATGGCTCATATCCTTTAGGATCCCAGTATTTACAATGTGGCTTTGGATTAAAAAATGGTACAGTAAATATGACACCAGAACAACTTGTTACTGCTTAGGAAATAAACAAATATCTATATTTGTAGGTGAATGATATAGATTTTGCCTCTAATTAGCATGATTTTGATAAACCTGGTGTATCATTGGGTCTTATTTTTATCTTTTGTAGAACAGGGCTGTGGTTGAGATTTGTTATCTACGATTCTAGGTTCCTTTGAATCTTTTAGATAGAGAGATGAGATTAGATAGGTAGATAGATAAATAGATAGATATGACTATAAGAATATGCATGGAGTTTTTTATATTGTTTTAAAACTGTGAAGTCTATGGAACTTAGTGACTAAAGATAAATAAGATAAATTCTTATTCTAAACCATGATAGGTTACAAACATGTTAAATAGCAAATATTTTTACTTACTAAAAGCCCTCTATTGTCTCCTAAATTTTTAGCTACAAAAACACCCGAATGCATTAGCATCTTGTCAGCAATAAACATTCTATTACTACTTTCGTGTATAGGACACTATACTAAGTACTGGTGCTTTTATACTTGTCTTTTTTCTTAGAGACTGTTGCCAGAGATAGGGAGGGAATCTACTCTTTCTTAAAACATGTGAGTATCTCAAAGGAAATTATACTCAAACAGATCTGAAAGAAAACGTTGAATATTCTACAGTGTGGGTCATTTCACACTAAAACGTTAGGTATACATTTCATAATGCTCTATAGTAAATGTTATGTCGTGTAAGAAATAATTAATATGACCAGAACTTCATGACAGCTGAGGTTGATTTCAGAAACAGTTCTACCATGAACTATTTGATTTCTTGCAATAGCATCAATATGTTGACCAATTGAATGAGGGGGATAAATGCTGAACAAGTATTTTATTTTCATATGAAGAAAATTAAGGAGTATGATCAGTCTTCCTAGATTTAAAGATACGGTGGCTTAGTTTCCTCACGGAATACTTGACATCTTTATTCCTAAGGGATAGATCACTGGATTCAAAAGGGGAGTGAATATGGTATAAAATACTGAGAGTACTTTGTCTATTGGGAAATTTGTGAAAGGCCACACGTAGATGAAAATGCATGGGCCAAAGAAAAGGGTCACAACAGTGAAGTGGGCACTGCAAGTGGAGAGGGCTTTGGAGGATTCACCAGAGGAATGCTGCTGAACAGTGACCAGGATGATAGTGTAGGAGATCACCAAGAGGACAAAGCACACCAGGGCAATCATGCCACTGGTGGAGATCATGAACAATCCCAGAATATATGTGTCGACACGAGCGAGTTTAATCACCAAAGGGAGGTCACAAAAGAAACTGTCTACTTCATTGGGTCCACAGAAGGGCAGATTCACTGTAAATGCTAACTGACTCAGAGCATGGAAGATGCTGACAATCCAGGAAAGTATCACAAGCCCAACACACATTCTCTGGCTCTTGATAGGTAACATAGAGGCTTACAGATAGCCACATACCTGTCAAAGGACATGGAGATCAACAGTCTCAGCACCTCCTAAGAGGTGTAGGAAGAATATCTGGGTTATGCAGCCTTCAAAAGAGATGACTTTGTATTCACGGAGGAAGTCTGCAATTATTTTAGGGGTGGCAAACGAGGCCAGGGAATGTCAATGAAGGAGAGATTGCCGAGCAGAAAGTACACGGGGGAATGGAGGAGAGATTGCCCAGCAGAAAGTACATGGGGGAATGGAGGTGGGGCTCTGATGCAATGGTGAGTACAATAAGAAGGTTCCCTAACACAGTGGCTGCATAGACTATGGAGAAAAACAGGAAGTAGAAAATCTGGGGTTCTGAAGAACTGGGCAGACCCCTTAGTATGAATTCGGTTACCACAGACTGATTGCTCCAGGCCATTTGCTCTGATTCCTGGAAGGACTCCAGCATTTCCAGTTAGAGGAGAACTAGGAAAAAATACAGGAATCAAACTCAAAGTGGGATTTTTGCATAGAATGATTTAGTGGCATCCCAGCATCACATAGTTCCCTATTGTCTCTTTTCTGGATCCACAGTAGCCAGATATTTTTCCCAATGGCCTTTCCAGATATTTCAAATGATTCAACTAAATATCAATTTTATGACTTAGCCATGTGCCTTACAAGTAAAATACAAATATTCATAAAAGAAATAAAAATTAATGGTTTCAAATATTTCCTCCTCAGTTTGTGAAATACTTTTTAAATTTCACAGCTTGCTGCCAGCAGGTTTTGTAAGAAAAGGGAGTGAAAACCTTTTTCAAAACATCTTGAAGGGTGAAAGACTGACACGAGGAATACTTAAGGATCAAAGCTTGTTATTAGCGGGAACATAATAGTGGAAAGAGATGTGGGCACTGGTCTCTTGCAGTGGCTGGGACAAAGGAATCAAACATGAGGCGAGGGAAAATAGCTACAGAGAAACATCATCTGTTTCAGTTTTCTAATGGAGATTGCCTAGAATAAAAGGGAAATAGCCTCTAATTACTAGTTATTAATTTCAGTCATACAGATATTATGAATGCTACTTGTTGTATGCCACCAATGCCATACATTTTTCAGAAGATAATGAACATGTTCTGGTTAAAGCTTGAAGGACTCATACATTTCTAAGTATATTTTGATTAGAAAGACTGTTAAATACCATGCTGCCAGAAACCAGGGAATTTTTAAATGCTAGACATTATTGATTTCACAGAAGCTGTTTGAAAAAAACTCTTCCTGTTTCCAGAGTTTACATGGAATAAATGTTGAGACAAGTTTACATCAGACAGAAGATAGTAGTGAATTTGGAAGTTATGTAACAACACACCTCAAAAGTTGTAACTTGGCTGATTAAGAAAATCTCTCTGTCACTGAGATCTGAGATTTACAAAGTACCTCAAAAGCCAATTAAAATGATGTGTACTCAAATTCATGATAAAACCTTTTCATTTTGCTACTAAACCAAGCAATTTTCTTCTCAAACCTCTGTTGTAACTATATATTCTAAGCAAATTGTTCTAAGACCAAACCCAGTTTACTCATTCAACTACCTACTGCTCTTTGGCGTTTTATTAAAAGTTTTGTGGGCTTTGAAAATCTAATAAACAAAAAACCCTTCACGTTGTTCTTCTAGCTTTACGCATTCCATAAAGTTAAACATTTAATTTTGCACGCACCTACCTGATATTTAAACAGATGTCTCTAGCACAGCTCTCATTTAAATTGGTGTATCAGAAATAACGGTGACCTGGGAGTCAGAAAATGGGAATTAAAATCTTGTCCTATGAGTGTGAAATCAAGTAATTTACTGAGTCAACCTATGCTTCCAATTCTTCATATGTAAAATAGGGGAGTTGATCTAGATAATTTTAAGATCCTTTCCACACACACAGTATAATACTCAACCAGTTTCTGAAAGTAGAGACAACCACTTCAGAGTGAAGTTAGGTGAATCCCTTGCCTAATTTCTGGGGAAAGGAGGCTCACAGTCCTTGAGACCTTGGTATTTATGACAGCTGTATTGATACGAAATGATTTTGTGCATTACATGGCAAGAAAAAGATCAGCTGCTGCTTGGGGAATAAACAAATGCTCAAGTTGCAGCGGGAGTTATTGAAACATTCAAGTTGGTTTGGCCATATTTAAGGATGAATTATAGAATATATGATTGCTCATCAATGCTTCAGGTACATGGCATGGATGTGATGGGCTGGGAAGATATAAAGAATAACCTTTATCTTGGACCACAGCAAAGACAAGACAAATAGTATCTATTATTTGACTTATGAGGCTACAAGTGTTATCTCTCAGTTCCTCCATTAATAAAGGCACAAGAATCGCTTGAACCCAGGAGGCGGAGGTCGCAGTGAAGCTAGATTGTGCCATTGCACTCCAGCCTGGGCAACAGTGAGAGACTTTGTCTCATAAATAATTAAATAAGGCCTGTGTCTCCCTATTGGGAAAAAACCTGATGCAGAAAATAATAAAATGAATGTTTAAGAATTTAAATTTTGTACTATCCATTTAAGTCATTATGGAGTAATGGAAGAAAAAAGTGAAAAGTGAAAAAATTCTGGTTTGTAAATTCTAACTACGTAAAGAATGTTACGTAATCATCAAAATTTTAACATCTCCTAAAAATCAGAATAACAATAAAATTTAAATGTCATCCATACTTAAATATTTCTCTATTAACAAGAAAGTTTTGAATATTGACATTTCACAGAGCTGGTATTTATAAGGTGAAAAGAAATAACTTGATGAAACTGCATTATATGCCTCTGGTGTAATATAAAGAACACTGAATCTTTGATTTGGAGGCCTGAGTTTATAAGACTTTATTCACCACATTATCATAAATCTCAATTTCCTCATTAGTAATGAGAGGTAAAAAACAAAGCATTGGTATATAAATACATTAAAAGCTACTAAATTAGAGAATAAAAAGATGAACCCTACATAAAATGGGAAAAAGTGCAAATAGCAATTATCTATATAAAAGATTCTCAAACTCTTTTTTATAAGAACATATGCTGAAATTCATTGAGATATCGCTTATCACCTATCATATGGTAAACATTTCTATCAGGCAGCAAAATTCTAACAGCTGGAAAACCTACTCTAGATGATGCTACAGTGAGGTAATGTCAGAAGGAATATAAAATGATAAAATCCTATGGAGGAATATTTATATACATATATATTTAAATATATATATTTAAATTTACCTCTAAGGAGAGGGAGATGATAGGGGACAAACAGGACTGACATGTTGAAATCTCAGGGATAAAATCAAAACATCTTTGATTTTATCTACATTGTTAGTTTTGACTTAGGTTAAGAAATAGAGTTCAACTTAGAAAGCAGAGCTATCATGCATTGCAGGATAAGGCATTGGCAACAGGAATTCGACCTTGAACAGTTGTGGAAGGACTTAGGAAAGCAAAGACGTGAAACAAGGAGCTGCAGAATCAGAGGCAGCAAGAGCCAGTCAATTGAAGAAACCTAGCCCATCTAGCCAATGAAGTATAGGTTATGAAAGGAGCAAAATTTAGAAAATTTTGTGGTGGAAAAAATTTTGTGAAGTTGTTACGTCTGAGGATCTGCAGGCAGGCAGCCTGAGGCTACGGTTGATTGTCAAATTTAGAAGTTGGGAAAAAGTTGGACAGAGTGAAGTGGCTGAGAGCAAAACAAGCTGTTGGTACCTCCCCATCTGTATAACCACAATGATCAGAGAGTAATGGCTGGTGCTTTAGGCTGCTTTTCAAATTCCAAACAAGTTTATTTTTAGACAACTCCAATCCAGAAAGACGTAGGGAAAGGAATTCTGGGAACTGTAGTTCTCAGCTTAACCACTTTGACAATAGAAAGGTGCAACATATGCCACTCTCCTGTCTATAGGAAAGACTCATGCATTATTAACCTGGGAGCTCAGCTGGTACGGGAACTTCCAGAATGGCTTTCCTAACATATCTTTCACCTCACCTGGAGTGTATAAAGTGGCTGTGGTCTGGCAGGTACTCCATATTATTAATAATATTTTATCATTCTCTCTTCCTCGTGTGTGTGTGTTTGTGTGTGAGCACATGTGTGTCTGTCTCTCAATGTTTCTTTGTATTTATTTATCCTGGGACCCTGAAAAATAAAAAAATTTATATATACGTATGTATACGTATACATACATATGTGTATATATAAGTATATATATGCGTGTATATATATGTGTGTATATATACACGTGTGTGTGTGTATATATATATATATACATGTATGTATATATATAGAGAGAGAGACAATGCTAGAGTCCTGCATTGACTTTTTTTTGTACTTTAGGTTCTAGGGTACATGTGCAGATCATGAAGGATTGTTGCATAGCTACATACGTGGCAAGGTGGTTTGCTGCCTCCATCCCCCCATCGCCTATACCTGGCATTTCTCCTCACATTACCCCTCCCCACCCTCCCCACCCCCTGCTGTCCCTCCCCTAGCCCCCGCAGCAGACCCCAGTGTGTGATGCTCCCCTCCCTATGTCCACATGTTCTCAATGTTCAACACCAACCTGTGAGTGAGAACATGCAGTGTTTGATTTTCTGTTCTTGTGTAAGTTTGCTGATAATGATGGTTTCCAGATTCATCCATGTCCCTACAAAGGGCGTGAACTCATCCTTTTTTATGGCTGCATAGTATTCCATGGTGCATGTGTGCCACATTTTCTTTGTCCAGTCTATCACTGATAGGCATTTGGGTTGGTTCCAGGTCTTTGCTACTGTAAACTGTGCCATGATGAACATACATGTGCATGTGTCTTTATAATAGAATGATTTATAGTCTTTTGGGTATATACCCAGTAATGGGATTGCTGGGTCAAATGGAATTTCTATTTCTAGGTCCTTGAGGAATCGCCACACTGTCTTCCACAATGGTTGAACTAGTTTACACTCCCACCAACAGCATAAAAGTGTTCCTATTTCTCCATACCCTCTCCAGCATCTATTGTCTCCAGATTTTTTAATGATCGCCATTCTAACTGGCA
>CAUYLG010041229.1:0-31488 GCA_963573385.1 Cacajao melanocephalus | reverse complement strand
CAGGCAAGGACTTCATGACTAAAACACCAAAAGCAATGGCAACAAAAGCCAAAATAGACAAATGGGATCCAATTAAACTCCAGAGCTTCTGCACAGCAAAGGAAACAACCATTGAGTGAACGAGCAACCAACAGAATGGGAAAAAATATTTTGCAATCTACACATCTGACAAAGGGCTAATATCCAGAATCTACAAAGAACTAAAACAGATTTACAAGAAAAAAACAAACAAACCCATCCAAGAGTGGGTGAAGGATATGAAGACACTTTTTGAAAGAAGACATATATGAGGCCAACAAACATATGAAAAAACGCTCATCATCACGGGTCATTAGAGAAATGCAAATCAAAACCACATTAAGATAACATCTCACGCCAGTTAGAATGGTGACCATTAGAAAATTTGGAGACAACAGATGCTGGAGAGGATAAGAAGAAATAGGAACACTTTTACACTGTTGGAGGGAGTGTAAATTAGTTCAACCATTATGAAGACAGTGTGGCGATTCCTCAAGGATATAGAAATAGACATTCCATTTGACCCAGCAATCCCATTACTGGGTATATACCCAAAGGATTATAAATCGTTCTATTATAAAGACACATGCACATGCATATTCGTTGAGGCACACTGTATATAATAGTAAAGACCTGGAACCAACCCAAATGCCCATCAATGATAGGCTGGACAAGGAAAGTGTGGCACATATACACCATAGAATACTACGCAGCCATAAAAAAACGATGAGTTTGTGTCCTTTGTAGGGATATGGATGAACCTGGAGACCATCATTTTCAGCAAATCGACACAAGAACAGAAAATCAAACACCGCATGTTCTCGCTCATAGGTGGGTATTGAACAAGGAGAACACTTGGACACAAAGAGGGGAGCATCACACACTGGGGTCCGTTGGGGGCTATGGGAGGGATAGTAGGGGAGGAGGGATAACATGGGGAGAAATGTCAGGTATAGGTGATGGGGGATGGTGGCAACAAATCACCTTGCCATGAATGTACCTATGCAATAATCTTGCATGATCTGCATATGTACCCCAGAACCTAAAACAATTTAAAAAAAAAGCCACATGCTATTTCTCTCCCCTCTACGGCAGTCTTCCCAGATGGCTGTTCAGCTCCAGTGAGAGGCTTAGCATTTTCAGGGTAGCCTGTTTCTTCTGTAACCACACTATTAAACTTTTCTCTTATGTAGAACAATCCTTTCTTTGTAACTTCCATGTATGGGTTTTGATTCTGCTTTCTTGGGGAGAAGAACTCTCAGCCTGAGTTGACATGTCAGCTTCCTGGGCTGCATGGGGAGTCAGGTTAGCCTGGGTTGGGTTCTGCTTATTTTGTGGCAGACCCAGGGGAGCACCCTTCACAGCAAGGCAACCACAGAAGTGATATGCCAATATATTCAATGTATTAATACATGCCCTGTTCTGAGATAGCTAAGATCGGATGTTTACTCATGATGAATAAATATTAGCTCTTTATTTCCCTTAGGGCCTTTACTTCTCTTAATGGCATCATAATCATCCTTTTATACACCCTTAAGAAACATTTCAGTCCACTGTGTTAGTATAAAGTGCTCTATGGGTAAGGGTGGAACCACATGAATTTTTAAGTGTCTATAAGGTTCAAAGTTCAAAATAAACAAGTCAAGGAAATTTTGGACATGCCTGAATACAACAGCAGTCTTGAAGGAGAATGATGACTTACTGGCAAAAGAGAAGGAAGTTTAAAGACTGCCACTGGGGAAGAAAATGCTATTGATTTCATTTCCTTTTGATATGAATAGAAGGTGCTCAGATGCACTGAACTGAAAAACAAGTGAGATGGGGGTAAATTAAGTAGCTCTACAAAATGCCAGGAGCTTAGATATAGGAGATATATATTTATTCAAGTTCTTTTTCCCTTGGGGATCAGATCTCAAGTTTTAATTTAATTTGGCTTGAAGAATTTGACCCATTGAAAGCTACTGTCAGAGCAGGAAGAAAGTGCCTGAAGTCACCACCACCAAATACTGACCACCCATGGTTGATGGAACTATTGTTTAAAGTGTAATAGCTGTATGATTTAACTCCAGGATATACCTGGAATGTGAATTTCAGGCAATGACTGTATAATGAATGCCCCCACTACCACTGTAAAGGTCCCTGGTCAGGGGAAGTGTTAGTTACTGTAATAGTTGAGCCAAAGCAAATTATCATTGGCAGGGACATCAAAACTCCTTATTCCTTCCAGAAACAATTATTCCAGAATAATTATTCCTTCCAGAAATAATTTCAGGGCTGACTACAAGGTCATGTGACCTGTACAACTGCATGGATTCCTGGGCTTAGAATGGTCCCTTTGTTAGGTTTTTTTTTTTTTTTTTTTTTTTTTGGAGACAGAATCTTGCTCTGTCTCCCATGCTAGAGTACAATGGCACAATCTCAGCTCACTACAACCTATGCCTCCCAAGTTCAACTGATTCTCCTGCCTCAGCCTCCCAAGTAGCTGGGGTTACAGGCATGCGCCACCACACCCAGCTAATTTTTGTATTTTTAGTAGAGATGGGGTTTCATCATGTTGCCCAGGCTAGTCTTGAACTCCTGACCTCAAGAGATCTGTCTGCCTCGGCCTCCCAAAGTGCTGGGATTATAGGTGTGAGCTACCTCGCCTGTGCTTACTTAGTTTAATGCCCTGATATTGCCGTCTTGCAACTGTTAATAACTTTTGCACATTGGTCCTCACAATTTTATTTGAGATCTTGCAAATGTACCCAGTTCTGAATGGCTATGATGCTTTGGAAAGGTCAAGTTATTATGAGTAATAATCTAAATCAAATATAAGTTTCTTTTATCAATGCAATGAGATAAAGGTCCTTTTCAAAAGTAAAGGAAGGGTAGCATTTTAGGTTGAGAAAGAAACACAGTCATAAGGTTTTAGAGACTGGAGATCTTAGAAGTCACGGTAAGTAACAAGCAGAATTTGGACCAAGGTTTTATCATACTGAAATGTTTTAGCTGGAGGAGGAGACAATTTAGAATTGCCTTGAAGTTGTCAATATATATTATATATGTCAATTATGCTGTTGACTGTGAGTGGTTCTCTGTCTTATTTACCTGATAAACCTTTAAGAAATATTAAGTGAATATCAGGTGCAGCTCTAGGCACCAGAAATGCAAACAGGAATTAAATCAGCTGCAAGATCAAGTATCATAAAGAATAGTAAGCTTGCACTGTCCCCCTGCCCATAATTTTAACCCTCTGAATTCTAAATTCAGTCTAGATGGACTGAATGATTCCCTTCAAATCAAAGAACCATGTGAGAAGAGTAGGTAAAGCAATTAGTAAACCTCTAATTTTTCTATGGCAAGTAACAACAATAAAATCTATTCTTTAGGAGGCAGTCAGAATTTGAGGACCTTAAATCATTTGCTAAGGGAAAGAAATGCTTCATGACTTGGCCAGAAGCTTACTTTATCTATTTATCTTAAAACAGCTAACCATAAGTCTTATGATTTTGAATGCATACTGGTACTGTGAATTCAGAGAGGACTGATTTTTCTACTTGGATGTGAAAAACAGTATTTCTGTCTTTAGTAGGGGAGAAATATGCTCAAATCTTTATTTTACACAAAACAGGAGTATTTTGTCTAGAAGGAAATGTTTATTCTATGTATTTTTTTCCAAATCAGTATTTTAAATTAAAAAAATGATCTTAATAGTACATACTATAATGACCTTGAATAATTGGAGAGAGTAAAATATGTTATTTCTGTTTAGGTAAAAATGGCATGAACACATGCTTCTCACTTTTCTTCTTTTCTAAAAACATAAAAAATGAGGGAAAAGCCTAGAACATACCTAATATACAAAACTCTCAAAAGGCTAGGAATTAGAAGCACTGGGAATCCATGAAATTGCATGTGTCGGGGTAAGGGGAGGCAGCTAAGTTAAGTATCTGTGGTTGAAACTCTGGTTAAGCAGCAGGTAGATAATCTTGCAGAATTTCTACCAACTTGCAACTGCCTTTTCTCAACCCTATTTTAAGAATGGAGTTTTATTCTCTGGAGTGGCTAGAACAGAAGGTCTCTAGATTGGGGATCATTAGTCACAGCACAGGGAAAAGGGACTGACTGAAAATAAGGAGATAAGGAGGTACTAGCTTGCCAGATTCAGAGACAGTCTCTTCCCCCACTTGGCTTCCATCAAGCTGACAGGCTGGAAAGATTGTTAGAGCCCTTTCTGGGGATCTAATCAACCCAAGAGGAAAGATAAATACCAGGTTTCCCCAACTACACAGCCCAGCCAAATCACCCTACAGTGAAACCCACAGATGACAAGCCCCAGCCATGCACTTTGAACTTTTAATCATTTTGTTAGTGCCCCACGTTTTGTTTGAAATAGTTTTATTGACATATCATACACAAACCATATAATTAGTTGCTTCAAAGTATATGATTCAATGGTTATATTCAGAGTTGTGCAACTATCACCATAACCAATTTTAGAATATTTTCATCACCCCAAGAAGAAAATTGTGCACATTAATAGTCACTGCATTTTCCCCAAATCCCCAGCTCTAGGTAACTGCTAACTTACTTTCTGTCTTGATAGATCTGTAGTGACACACTTTTAAGTATGAATAACCAACCAAGGATTATGAGAAATCTGAGAAAAGCTACTATTATAAAAGAGATCGAAAATACAGAAAAAGCTAACTAGAATAAATGAAGATTATGCAGGGGGAAGAAAATACCAAAAAACCCTTACACCCTAACTGTTATTTACATCCTCAAATAAGTTGCTACAACTATGAAATAAAAGAATGTGACACTAAAGGAAGAAATTATCAGGACAAGAAAGAGGTCCTGGAAAGTAAAAACGCAGAAAATGTAGTAGGTGTAATAGTAGTAAAGTCGTAGTGAAGTAAAAATGTAAAAATGTAGTAGAACTAATTGAATTAGAGGGCCATATAAAAATCTGAGGTAATCTCACAAGAAATAGACTAAAAAGACAAAGCGAAGGGAGACAGAGAAAAAAACAACAGAAACATAGAAGACTAGTCTAGCAGCTCCAATGTTCAAATGAGGACATATACAGAGAAAAAAAAAAAACAGAGGCAATGAAATCATCCAGAAAATCTCCTAGATCTAAGGGATTAAGAAAAAAAAAATACCAAAAAGGAAAAAAGAAAATTCCCTAGACCTGAAAGACTTGAGTATGCAGATTGAAAAGGTCCACTGAGTATAACACTTTACTACAGATGAAAATGAGACCAACTCTAAGACAATTAGGAAAAAGAGATCCTTAAACTTGCAGAGATGGGGAGAAAATAGGTAACATGCAGATGATCGGGAAACAGATAAATCTGAACTACTGAACAGCAATGTAGGGAGCCTGAAGACAAGGGAATAATGCCTTTGAAAACCATTTCTGAAATAAAATTCTATACTCTGCTCAACTATTACTTATGAGTGACCTTAGTGTAAAGACATTTTCAGACATAAAAGATCTCAAAAAGCTAACTTCCCATGAGTCCTTTTCTCAAAAAGATACTGGTGGAAGTGCTCAGCAGAAACAAAGGAATAAACCAAAAAGAGGAAAATATAAACACTATGAAGCAGTGGAGCCAACTTCAGAGACAAAGTGAATTTCCAGAACAAAGGTGAAAGAATTTCCCAGGATAACATCTGTGCACCAAGTTTAACAGACGAGACAAGGTCAGAAGACTGTGGGGAGATTGTTCATTTGAGTAACTCTGCTGAAATATCTGATGCATCTGAACCAATTAGACATTGTAAAGAGTTTGAGATTCAATTATTAATAAATATGTAGAACAACTAAATAAACTAAACAAAACAGAATGGCACATCATTTTGGGGAAAAGTATAAGGATATATAATGAAACTACAACAGGGCACAGTTGTGAATATGTTTATGACATAAGGTAAATTACAATCTAATTGAAATTATGATGCAACTCTACTAGGAGAATAGAGAAGAGAAGAAGGGTTAGTGTGAAGGTGGGGTGATAAAAGGGAGCTATATTATCCTTTTCCAAAGGGAGAACAACGAAACTGGAAGTAGCAACTCTTAAGTATTTTGTTTACAGAAATAACTAAAAAAACAGATAAAAAAGGTGATTGCCTTTGGTGAGGAGGAAATAGGGGTGGGGAATGGATGGTGTTGGTGATTTTAATAATAGTCCTTGAAGAACTGTTTGACTTTCATAAAAATAAAACCTAGAAAAATATGAAGAGATGTATGAAGAGAATATAGTATTCCATGCTATAGAAATATGCATAATGTAATGTAAAATGGCAATCGTACTATGATTACAACATATAATGAATGGCACACATCTGAAAATGGTCTGATGAGGTTTACAGAGGCATTAGCAATTTTATTAAGGTAGTGGAATTAAGGATAACCACTGTCTTTTCAAATTTCCTATAACAAAGTTCCTATATAATTTCCATAATCAGAAAATGAATTCATAAAGCAGAAAAAGTTTATTCCTTGTTATAGACTGGAACTTGGTTCACAATTATTTCTGTCATTCAAATCTATGATTTTCCAAGTTATCAAGGAAACAATGGCTGGTGGTTTCCTTCCTTCCTTCCTTCTTCCTTCTTTCCTTCCTCCCTCCCTCCCTCCCTCCCTCCCACCCATCCTCCCTCCCTCCCTCCCTTCCTTCCTTCCTTCTCTCTCTCTCTTTCTATTTCTTTCAATGTTGGGAGTGCTATGAACCAACTTTCTAAAAATTATAAATTGATCAAAGGTGATGATTACACTTAGTTTCTTCTCTCAGTGCCATAAATCTCTGACATAATATTTACAACGCTATAAAAATACTTTTCTCTGTCACCAATTCTGAGGAAATGTGAAAAAATCTCTCTAAACACCTAAAGTTAATACTGCTTGAACCAAAAAAAGTTAACCTTTTAAAATTTGTGGCGTGAGACATTTGCATTATAACTTTCCAGCACTATGGCCTGATTCTTGAGACATCTCATACAACATTCCAAAGAACCCATCTAGTTTAAAAAATAATTAAAAATATCAATTCCCAAGTATGCGACTGAATAGGCAAAAAAAAAGCGCAAAAAATTATATCTAGTTCTGCAATTTAGATCTACAAAATTATGAATGCTGCTTGGATGTCTTAATAAAAATGAATGCTGAGAAAAATTTCTCTAAGATCTGTACAAACCATTCTCTTGTCTATAGATTTCTCTATTTCAAACCCATTTCCAGAGTAGGCTTTTTGTTTGAGGGATAAATGATCTGGTGGGTGGTATTTTAGTTGAAAGAGTCTAAACAATTACTTAAGAAACAGAAAATATGTTTCATTAAAAAAATACCATTCTGGCTTTTTCCTTACAGTCTGTGTTTGGCACAATCACTGGTGCCTACACAAAAGCCACAGTGTCCTGTCTTTGCTAACAGAACCCTAGGTTTTGAGTTTAGGTAGTAGGTGGAGATCTGTAGTGATGGGGTTCAGGATATTCTACCCCCATATACGGCAACTTGGCATTTGAGAAAACAGCTCCTTGGCCAGGTGTGATGGCTCATGCCTGTAATCCTAGTACTTTGGGAGGCCAAGGTGGGTGGATCGCTTGAGCTCTTGAGTTCAAGACCGGTCTGGACAACATGGTGAAACCCAGGCTCTACAAAAAATACAAAAATTAGCCGGGCATGGTGGTGCATGCCTGAAGTCCCAGCTACTTGGGAGGCTGAGGTTGCAGTGAGCTGAGATTGCACCACTGCACTCTAGCCTGGGCAACAGAGCCAGACCTTGTCTCAAAAGAAAAGAAAAAAAAAGAAATAAACAGGTAATAAACCTAGAAAGGTCACTCTCTGACCTTCTCTCACCATTCTTCTCTGAAGCAGGCCATAAAAGAACCTTCTGGCCTGTCTCTCTAGTAGGACGAAAGACCCCATTTGAGAGGTGCCCTCCCTATGCCTGGAGGAAGGGAATATACTTTTATCTCTGAAGGCACAGGGACACAGTGACTAATCTGAACAAAGAAGCCTTGCTAAGTTTCACCCAATCTTTTACCATTAGATCATAGCCCCTTTGGCCAATCATACTTTCCACTTCCTCATTAAATCTAACATAAAAATACACAAATTTGCCTGTTTTTTTTTTTTTTTTTTGGCGGGGGGGGAGGTCTTCATTCCTGAAAGCTCCTGTGTCATATAAAACATTTTAAATAAATTTGTATGCCTTTCTCTTGTTAATATGTCTCCTGTTATAGGGGTTCTAGCCATGAACCCTAGTGATGGTGAAGAAAAGATATCCTTTTTCTCCTCTGCAGTAGTCTCAGGGGAGGTAGGCCTCTGCCCAGTCTCCTTTGCAGGTAGAGGTAGTCGTGCAATCCAATTCTGGCTATGAGCTGCTAAGAGGATGCTGGTGGGGGCATAACTGGGCAACTTCCCCCATAAAAAGCCTTGCAATGAGGAATTTCTCCCTTCCCACCTTTTTTCTTTGCTTTTTCTGTTTCCTTCCTGCAGAAGTCTCTGGAGAAAGGATGTGATGTTTGAAGCTATGGCAGCCATCTTGTAACCATGGGGCCATAAACAAGAAAAGCAAAAACCCAAGAGTGAAGCTTGGCAGAGCAGAAAGATGGAAAGAGCCTGAATACTTAAGAGGGTCACTGGGCAGCTGTACCCACCCTAGACTGCATACCCCTGGACTTTAAATAAATGACAAATATCCTTTATTCTATCTCAAGCCAGTGCTTTCCCATCTTGTTTGGTGTCATGACACTCATAGTGCCTGATAATATTGGTACTGCCCTCTGGGGAATACAGAGGAGACTGCTGGCACCTGAGGTGAACTATGCTGGGGGCTTCAGCTGCCCTAGGACTCCTCCCTACCTTGAAGCCTGAGGGGATACATATCTCTGCACATCTCTTTGGGGCTCATCAATAGGCCTCACTGTACAGGTTGAAAAGTTCTAGTTTAAGCCATGCTTACCTGTTACCTGACTGAATGCACTACTAAGTAAAACTTGGACTCACTTCTGGTTGTCAATGGAAGGTGATGAGATTGATATCATACATTCTCTAGCAACATATAAATATGCAAAAAATACTTAGCCCAAATCACACCGTATGATTCTCCTGACAGAGCTATTCGCTATTTAACTTGTGTTCTTTCTTGTCAGTAACGGGGCCACTTCCTGATTAACTAACTACAGGCACATTTCATGAGATCCAAATATACAAATTTTTCTTTTTTTTTTTTTTCTTTTTTTGAGACAGAGTCTCACTCAATCACCCAGGCTGGAGTGCAGTGACGTGACCTTGTCTCATGCAATCTCCGCCTCCTGGGTTCAAGTGATTCTCCTGCTTCAGCCTTCTAAGTAGCCAGGATTACAGGCACGCACCACCACACCTGGCTAACATTTGTATTTTTCTGGAGATGGGGTTTTGCCATGTTGACCAGACTGGTCTTGAACTTCTGAGCTCAAGTGATCTGCCTGCCTTGGCCTCCCAAAGTGCTGGGATTACAGGCATGAGCCACCTCTGCTGGCCTATAGGAATATTTCAAATGATGCCTTTGAGAGTATATTCACAATGGTTGAAGAATTATAGATTTTAGGGAAAAAAGTTTCATTTTATCTGGAAGTTTGTCATAAGTTATTATGTTTTTTATATGGTCTTAGGTTTGGGTACACAATGCCGCTGGCAATAACTGATTTTTCTATGAGCCTGACATTTATGTTTCTAAGCAAGTCCTTTTTATCAGCTTCACCAGTGCTTACCTTACAGGGTTGATGGGTGCATTAAATAAAATAATATCTGTAAAGTTCTTGGCAGACTACATTGTATACAGTACACATCAAAGACATAGTTCTTAGGATTATTATAAACAAAAATGTAAAAAGAATGTGCATGAATTAATGGTAGTCATAACTGACTGGATAAAAAACATCTTCCATATGGATACAGTAAAATGCTATATAAACATTACTATAAAAGTGCTATAAAAATATGAAGCTCTCACCACTCCCCAGAACTCATGTAATTATTTCAACCCGAGGCCAGCTCTCAGGTGACCCACCTTCCTGTTTTGGCAAAGAAGTGCCATGCTCCGGTTACATCTGAGAGCTGTGTATTCTTCAACAAAAATATCCAGTTCCCCACTTGTCCAGAGATCACACTGAGAGGGCTTTATGTGGGAGCCCCTTGTTTATTAAGAACTGTTTCTATGTCACGGAAGGCCAGGAAATGAATTTTAAATCTGTCTTAACCACAGAATGACACACAGGACAAATGGCAAGAGAAACCTGGGGAGCTCTGCTCTCTCTCACAGTGCCTGGGCTGATGAGTTCAATGCATTTGTTTGCACTTGAAAAGTCTGATGTATTAATTATTGTTGCAAACATAGATAAAAGTGATCAATGCACATCTTCTTGGAATTAAACCCTTTATGAAGCAGCACTGTCACTGTGGTATCCCTTCTTGGTTCAGCCAACCATGAGCACCTCAACTGTTGCATCTGGATAATTATTAAATATTTTCTGAGCACTTATACCAAGGACAATGAACAATACTATCAGGGATGTGCAGTTTTTGCCCGGTAGCACTCTTCCTTTACTGTAGGCATCACAGACAGCTCCAGGGAAGCCATTTTTCCCAACCTGTCTGCCTAACTCACTTTGTGTAGATTTTTCATTGAATACTATTTGCTTTCTATTGTGTCTATTTATGCAACTATTATAGTCTCTCAAGGGCCAAAATTTTTCATTTTTTCCATCCTTTCTAGCATCTTGTTTGGACTTGTTTGTGAGCGCACAGGAGACACCTCTGGGGACCTTCAGGTATACTTGGACAGCACTTGACCATGGGCCTGCCCCTCCCCCGCAGATGGGGCAAGAGCCAGTGAAATTTGGGTATTTGACTGTAACCCTGTTTGTTTCCACATGTAGGGGAGATCTGGTGCAACTCCAGTTACCTGGGGCAGTATAACAGTACAGCCACTGCTGTCCTATCAACATTTTTCACTAGTCCTCTCTTATGCAGGGCTTGTCTGTGGGGCAATGTTGGCATTGGGAAGTCCTCATTTCCTGGTTTACTGTCTTGTGATGAGATACTAATCAAAGCTAAGATACAAAGAACTCTTTGAACTCGTCCACACCCAATCAGAAACATACTGATTATGGATTAACTCACTATTAATGATTTTGTCTATTGTGAAAGAGGCTGTCTTGAACAAGGAGTCAGGAATTGTAAGTCTTAGCTCCACTTTTGCTATTAAATTATGCTGCAAACCTTAGAATCTTCACTCAGCAGTTCTCTGGGCCTCTCTTGATCTGTAGACAAAGAAGCAGAGGCAGATGGAACACATCCCATCTAATTTTACTGACACACTCAACTCTCTACAACTATAATAAAGGATTAAAAAAGGACATAAACCTATAAAGAGGGCAGAAGATTGGAAGAGGCTAAGAGAAACAAAATTTAGGAGTCTGAAAGGCATATGGACAGGTAGTAATCAATTTAGCAAACTCAAGAGAAGAAAATCCTGATCTACCACTGGGAAATGCAAAGAAATACATAGCCAGGCAAAAACCCTTCCCTATTCCAACAGAAAACTGGAGGATTTGACCTCTCTGCAGAAGATATAGAACATGATATGTGGACCCAGGGCCACCAGAAGCAATTGAGGGAGAAGAGAGAGAGGAGGTGAACATGCCTATACTAGATGCTAAGACACCCATTCCTGCCAGACGTCCCAGAAAGCTGACAGCCCGGTGTTTCTCCTCCAAGCAAGAAACTGGAAGCGTCTCCTATAGGGAGTCGGACCAGCTCAATAGCTTGCTGGTCAACAAGCTCTGCTCAAGTGTTTTAAGTTTCCAGTCAGGGTTTCTTGTCTTTTCTTTTAAAGACAGTCTTGCTCTGTTGCCCAGACTGGAGTACATTGGTATAATAACAGCTCACCACAGCCTCAACCACCCAGGCTGAAGCCATCCTCCCATCTCAGCCTCTGAGTGGCTGAGACTAATGGTGTGTCACCATGCTTGGCTAATTTTTAGTTTTTTGTAGGGATGGGGTCTCACTATATTCCCCAGGCTGCTCTCGAACTCCTGGGCTCAAGTGATCCTCCCACCTTGGCTTCTCAATGTGCAGGGATTATAGGTGTGAACCACTACAGCTGGCTTCTAATCAGCTTTTTAGTCTCCCATTCAAACCTTAGTTGAGCAGACAAATGAAGATTTCCAAAAAATCTGAAGAAGACCTCCAGTATAGAACATGAAGACTAAAACAAAGAGAAAAAGGCAGCCTAGATGAAAACCAAGACTAAAAAGGGAGAAGAGACAAAAATCAGAGCAAAACAAAAAACATAATCCTAATATCTTCAGGGAAAAAGTGAAATTACAATCATGCAAAAAGGAAAGATTGCTAAAAAAAATAAAATCTCAGTGAACAAAAATGAATTCTTATAAAATAACGGAAATTAAAAACTCAGTGGAAGGATTAGGAGATGAAGTTGAGGAAATCTCTCAGAAACTAGGACAGAAACATAAATAGATGGGACTGAAGAGAGAAATGTAGAGAAAATTAGAGGACAAATCCAGGAGATTCTATATGCATAAAAGGAATTACAAAAAGGAAAAAGAAAACAGAGAGGAGGAAATAAGAAAATTTCTCCAAACTCAAAACATGAGTTTGCAGGTTGAAAAGGCCCCCTGAGTGCTTAGCATACTGGCTGAAAACAGACCTATACCAAGGCCTAGCATTATGAAATACTGAGACACTAGGAGAAAATTGAAGAGTTTACATGGTTCTACAAAAATAATAAGGAAGGAAAGGAAAGGAAAGCAAAGGAAAGGAAATACGCAGCAGATCAGGAGTCAGAACAGTACTGGATTTCTCAATGGTAACTGGAAACTAGAAGACAGTGGAGCCAAGCCTTCACCAGGTTTAAAAAAAAAAGATTTGCAATCTAGAATTCTATACCAGCTAATCTATCAATCAAGTGTTAGGGTTAGAATAAAGACTTAGACATGCAAGATCTCAAATATTTTGTCTGCAATGAATATTTTTCATACTGGAAGATGCTGGAGATTCTTCTGGAAAATGTGTTCCACCAAAATGAGGGAGTAAAACCAAGAAAGAGGAAAAAGCAAAGAGGAAGATGTAGGAGACAACAAACAAGGGAACCGATACAGGCAAGAGGTGACTAGGATCCCCAGGACGATGAAGCAGGTAACATCTGTACATCAGGCCCTAGAAGGCAACCAGTCCAGTCCAGGCTGGTCAGAAGTGTCTGGTGAAAACTGCAAGACAATAAAATGAACAGAACCTCATGCACTTAAATGGTTTGAGAAGCAATGAAGACACTGGTGGAAAGCTTAGGATTCCAATAAGGAAAAATACACAGAAAACTAAGCAAACTGAAGAACAAGACAGTTATTTACTACAAGAAAAACAAGAAGTCACACAGGAAAGGAAACTCAAACACTATTCACATGGCCTTAACAAAATGCTCAACATCCATCAGACTACAGTCAAGATGTAACTATACTGGGAAACTGAAGAATGTAGGAGGAGTGGGTGGGAAGAGTGCACATATGCAGTACGTGCGGGTGGAGAAAAGACAGGTAAATCCTTGTCTTCTACAGTGGGCAGTTATCAGCTAATGCCTATACCCAATAGATCAAGAAATAGCAATATAAGCATGGTATTTAGAGATATCGCATTAATTGCCAAAGGAATCAGCTCAAAGAGTTGGAAGTGATTGCATATGGAGACAGTACAGTGTAGGGGGAGACAGACTAGGACTTGCTCTTTTTCTTCACACATGTTATACAACTATTTGTTAAACTCTGGCCATAGAATTTTGATACAAAAATAAATGATTTATACATTTTAAAATCAATCAATACATTAATTTTTAAAAAAATAAATAAAAGGGCTAGAAGACATGATGGCCAAAAGTCCCCCCCGTTTCCAAAGCTCCATGATTCTTTCAGGATGGGTTTTGCTACTTAGGTTGGAAAGGCAGGAGGATGAGCAGGGAAAAGGCGAAGACTTAACGGGTTGCCCAAATGGGCTTTGGCCTGGCCTTGGAATGCCTCGCCTCTCTCCTATCACAACTCAGTGACCACACAAAAAGCAGCAGGTGAGGCTGGGTGGAATTAGGAGGACATCAACCTAGATGTACTTGTGTATAAATAAAAGACAAAAACATCTTCTCCCAGACAAAGTGCTTAGTCAGAACCATTCTTCCAGTGTGATGAGAAGCAATGAAAGAAAAGACAGAGAAACTCTACCATTATTTTTTTTTGCCCCAAGTAGCCATCAGAATGAAATTTGCATTTTAGCTAACTCCATTTTGAAAACAAGTCTGGTCATTTTAAAGTTATTTTGTGCCCTTCTACACACTAATTTTTAATAGGGCTGGCCAGAAAAATAATCAGCTCCTTCACATCATTACGCATTTCACCTTTATTACTTTATCCTTGAAAACAGGTTATTAAATGATTATATTTTAGATTAATATTCTGAATGGAGAGTTTAACATTGTCTCCTAGTTCCCTTATTACACTTACCCAATCCTCCTGGCACCCATAACTATCATGAGCTAAATGCAAAGGCATTTGGTCTGCATGTGGGGAGGTTGGGCCAGCTTTGTTCTGTGAAGTAAATGAGTTCTCAGCAGCAGGTTTATGTTAGAGGACTTCCCCGGTGAAATCCCTTTCCCCAAAAATCAACAAGTCATTTAAATTACAGGAGATAAAGCTGACCACTGTGGTGATGATTCCACAGATAACAAAAGGATTAAACAGAGGATGTTTGGGGATCAACTTTCTACTTGCCTTGGAAGAAATTCTGTTTGTTTATCTTCCTGTATATTTGAGGAATGTCAGAGAAACAAAAATGAACCTTGGGATTCTTTCAGAGCCCCCAACTAGAGGGCCTCTGGATGGAGGAGACATGGCCAGAGCTGATAACATGAACCTGGAAGTTTACCTGTTACAGATCCCAGGCCCACACAGGCAACACTACTTTGTATACAACACAAGATCTAGGCTCAGAAGGCAAATGGGAATACAGTGGCTGGGGCAAAGGGAAACATCTCAAAGAGAGGCCATGGCAGGAAGGCAGCTGAATGGGTGTGGACAAGCTCCTGGGAAGGGTGCTGCCCCGTGTGAGGCTGCTGGCCAGGGCTGTCTAGGGTAAGATGAAATTTGCCTAAGGCCAGCTTCACCCACGAGGGCAACTGTCACCTGGACAAACCAAACAGCAGAGTGAAACGGTCAGAGTTGAGAGGGGGATTCTCAGGGCTCAGAAAAACCAAGCTGACCTTTAAGCAAAGAGGGGGAGTCAGTGGAGGCCAAAGAATCTGAAAGAGAATTATCTTGCTTGACTACAGAACCAAGGATCTCTGTAGATTCAGGGAGGTCAAGAAGAGCTGCTGGGCAGAAATAAATATATGTTGGCTTTGGGTCAGAGGAACCATGCTGGGGAACAGGTTTGCGGCTGGTTGAAGCATTTCCTAGAGGTGTTGCTAACCTAAAATACCTTCGTTAAATGACATTTAGCCTAAAGCTGCCTCCTTACATATTTAAGTTCAGCCTAAAGGTTTTTCTGCACATCCATAACTACAACAAGCAGAGGTGTAAACCAACCATAGTTTACATTTGTGCCAATCGCTGAGTCTTGGCCAATCAAATGCAGCCAACTGTTCGAACCTATGTTCAAATACGGCAAACATTGAGCTCTGACGAAGCCAGTTGTTTCTGTACCTTTCTTCGGTCTTCTGTACACCACTTTCATTTTGCTGACCATAAATCTTCTTCCACCATGTGTCTGTGCTGGAGTCTCTCTGAATCTGCTATGATTCTGGGGGCTGCCTGATTCACATATTGTTCACTGCTCAAGTAAACTCCTTTATGTTTAATTCAGCTGAACGTTTTCTTTTAATACCTTTAAGGCAAAAAGTCACTTTTGCTTAGGGCCTGTCCAGGCACGTCTGAGGTATGAGAAAGGAATTGAGGTCCTGTTCTTCTTACTAGAATCTGAAAACATCCACTTTGCTATGGTTTTATATTTCGGGCATTACATGTTATATCCTCTTAATTTCTTGAAAGAGTCCAGCTGTGTTTCAGCTGAACCACAAGGCAGGTGCCGTTTCACTACTCAGAAAGAATAGAGAGGGAGAAGAGTTTATTTCCAAAGAACTATTTTCTTATATCTTAGTGTGGGTAAGAATTTCCTAAGGAGCTTGCCAAAATGCAGATTTCAGGGCCCTATTTCCAGATGTAGGTACCCTGATATAGGAGCCAGTTACACTGAGAAGCATTTCTCCAGAGCCTCAATGAGGGTGGGCAGAGAACTGAAGAGTGTCTACAGAGGTACATCCACTACCAGCAAACCATTCTTCCAGAGACATAGCACAAGTGTTTTAAGTCAAGGAAAATAAAGATGTGGTGTTTTAGTCCCAGAATTAAGAGGCAGAGAATGGATAAATAAATCATTTTTTTTTTGTCAGTTAAAATATTCAAAAATTGGCCAACAGTTTTCCCACTTTTTTTGGCAATACAATTTATCCATAAATTGGATCCATGAAAAAATCTTAGTCACACACAAAAAGCACCTAGAAATGTTATCACACACAAATGCCTCAAAAAATGTGAGTGTTCTTTGAATTAATGCTGAGTCCTAAATCATTCTTCATATAAAGTTAGATCTCTGAAAAATTCACTTCAATTTCCTGCCCTGGCAGAAATATATGAGGGATCATATGAAAAGCTAATCACTTCAGAAGTAATTCTATAATTTGTCAAAAAGGAAAAAGACATCTGGTAAAATCCAGGTGCAGACTAATGTGATGTAAATCCATGTTTTTTCTTCTACTTTTTTTTTTCTGGGGTGGGGAGGAAAAACTAAACTAACAGGCATATTATAAAGCGTCTACAGATTCCTTCTTTTTTTCCTTTTGAGGCAGGGTCTCGCTCTGTTGCCCAGGCTGGAGTGCAGTGGCTTGATCATAGCTCACTGCAGCCTGGAACTCCGGGACTCAAGCAATCCTCCCATTTTAGCCTCCCAAGTAGCTGGGACTACAGGCACGTGCCACCATGCCCAGCGTTTTTTTGTTTGTTTGTTTTTTTTAAGAGAAATGAGGTCTTGTTAAGCTGTCCAGGTTGGTCTTGAACTCCAGGGCTCAAGTGATCTTCCTGCCTTGCCTCCCAAAGTGCTGGGATTAGAGGCGTGAGCCATCACTCCCAGCCAAGTTCCAATTTTTTTAGCATGTGCTTCAGCAACAACTAGAGAGAGATGTGACACCACTCAGATTCACTGGTAATGCCAGCATGCCTACAATGGTTCTAATTTTTAAAATGGAATATTCTTCTTTTGAGAGACTGAAGAATAAGGAAGGTTTTTGCTTCTTCTCTAAACATGTGGCATCATTTGCTTGATGACTGCATTTCTTGACACTCAGGAAAGGGTGACTAAATCCTTCTCTTTACCAAGAATAAATTAATGTGACCGTATTTTCCCTGGTTCTGTGTGTTTGCTCCAGACTAAGTAAGATTCAGATGATAAGATGGGGCGGGGCAGTGGGTTCACAAATTATGTATTGGTAATAGAGTAGAAGTGTCATATAAGGGCATGGGTGATGGCTATCTGCTCCCAAACTGTGTCAGCTGCCTTATCAGAGGGGTCTCACGGGGGCTCCTCAAGCTTACACGCATCTTTGAGGAATTCTCTGTAATTCACTGTAAGGGGTATGATGTTTTTGGCATGCTGAGTCTTGGCCAGACGTGGTGGAAAAAGATTTGTGGATGGCAAAAGGAAAGTGGCGTACAGAAAATCGATGTGAGGCAGAGAAACAACTGGCTTGGTCAGAGCTTGGTGTTTGCCTTCTTTGAACAAGGTTTGAATAGTTGGTTACATTTGATTGGCCAAGACTCAGTGATGCCAAATCCTTTAATCTATCCCATGTGTCTGGAATTAGCTAAGACATTTCTATGAGTATTTACAACCAACACAGTACCAGGGAATGTGTTACTGATCGTCTGACAGACTTGGTAAATACTGGAGTCTCTAACTGCACAGATCACTAAAAAATTTATGATAATAAATGATAATAAATTGGTTCCGTGATTACTTCTATAAAAGTCTAAACTATAAAAGTCCAAATTGATTCCTGTTCTTGTACTTACACTCTAACTTTGTAAAGCTTTAACCTTTTCCTCTCTCTCTTTTTAAGAAAAGATCCTATGTCTGTCTAGCTTTTGCTCCACGTGTTGTGGTTGTTTTTATCCTGTCTCAACTCTACTTTGCCATGCTGGGGCCCAGAGTTGGCAAACTGTATCCCATAGGCCCCTTGACCAGGTTCTGTCAGTCAAGGCACTGTGGGAGTTGGATGAAGTGGCAAGAGGACAGAAGCCATTGGCTTTCTTCTCTCATTTCTCTTTCTTCCATTTCGGGGCAGGTGGCTATGTTCTTGCACTATCCCAGCTCTTCAGGTAGCATCCTCTGCCACTGTCCCTTCTCCAAGGCGGCAGCACATCTATGTTCTAGTAACATGGCAGAGCTGATGGTGGGAGCTGCCTCCTGCAGTTATTTACCTGGGTTTCTGCCACATCCCCCTTCAGTCTTCCAGCCTCCCCACACTCTGTAACCAATTCCCTTTGAAATTCCAAGTGTGTTTTCCTTTTCCTGAAAGGACTTTGACTAACAAAGTATTCCGTGATGGCTTTTTGCCAAAAACATCATGCCCCTTACAGTGAGACTTATGGGGAAGCTGCAAAGTGTTAGTGTCTCAGATCACTTGGCTATTTTATTTCAACAAATGTTTTATAGGGCTTACTATATGCCAGGAGGTATAAGTGCTTTCTAACTGTTATTTCATTTAATCTTTATAACAACTCTTTGGGGGCAGCAGTATAGTGGTTCACGTTTTACAAATGAGGAAACATGAAGGGCAAGTAACTTGCCCAATGTTAGATCACTAGAAGTGGCGGTTTGAGAGCTAATGTCCTAAGTGATGATTTAGCAAGATGCATGAGCATCTTTACCCACCACCATCTGAGGTGGTGGGGGTAGGAAGGTCTGTTTGCAAGGTGGATGTAATCAGATTAGGAAACATAAAAGAACAAAGAGTCTGGAGAGGTCATCTTCAATGTTCAGCATCAACAAGTGCATCATCCTGCGAGCGGCTGTGCAGCCCTAGAGTGGTGTCTAGGTATGGCAGGTAGCTGTGAAGTTCACAGCAGATAACACAGTTGTGCTGTCTTTCCCTTGAGATTAGGGTTAGGGGATTGGAATCACTAGGAAGTTTTTGCAACTAACTTTGTTCACCCTTCATTTTGTAAATATTAAAGGTTCCTGCTGACCTTGCTATATCAACAGAAGATAGGATTTTCTAAACCCAGCAGGAACATAGCTAATAAAAGTCTTTTCTCAATGATTACGTAGTGATTTGGAGTCCACCTGGAGAGTTGGAAATAACAACTTGAGGAAATAGCTATTTTAGGTTTCTTATAAATTTAAATTAATGTTAAATTTTTAAAGTGTTTGAACATTCTGTCTCTAACATCTTTCCAGATGAAAATCCTCACTCAAAATCCCATGGAAAAAGAAAAGGCAAAAAGATGAGGAAGAAGAGAACTTGTATGGATGTCACCAAATTTCCATTAAAAGCATCATCTAAAACTTATAATCTGAAACTATATTCTATATCTGTGTTGTTGCTGGAAGTCATGGCTCCACTTTTTAGCTATGTGGCCTTGATGTAAGATGGAGACTATAAATATAATAACCTTACAGAGTTGCTGTGAGAATTAAATCACTTGATATGTATAAAGGGCTTAACATGGCCCTTAATAAGGTCCAATAACTAGCTACTATTGTATTAGATTATTATTGGTGGTTTGAAGTAAGACTAATATGATGATAGAAAAGTTGCCCTTGCAATGCTGTTTTTAATAAGCAAAATTAACCAATAACTGGTAGAACAAATACTATAGGTGGACATCAACAATACTATAGATGGACATTAACATAAGCCCATTGGTCAGGCGCTGTGGCTTACACCTGTAAGCCCAGCACTTTGGGAGGCTGAGGGGATGGATCACTTGAGGTCAAGAGTTTGAAACCAGCCTGGCCAACATGGTGAGACCCCGTCTCTACTAAAAATGCAATTATTAGCCAGGCATGGTGGTGGGTGTCTATAATCCCAGCTACTCAGGAGGCCGTGGCAGGGGAATCAGTTGTACCCTGGAGGCAGAGGCTGCAGTGAGCCGAGATGGTGCCACTGTACTCCAGCCTGGGCAACAGGGCAAGACTCTCTCTCAAAACCAAACCAAACCATAATCCCACCACTTTGCTTGCTAGAAATATGTTAGTATTAAGCAGAAAAAAAAAAAAAGATCAAACACAGGACCAGAAGTCATGTTAGGAAAAAAAAAAACAACCAACCAACCTTATATGTATTTGGAAGCCATGATGAAGGAGTGGTACAGTGCAAAAGACAAGAGGCTTAGACCCTACAGACCTGTGTTCAGTTAGAGTCCTACTAACATGCTTGGATATGTCATATGAGGTTTCTGGATTTCCATTTCCTGGTATTTTAGACAAATCTAAAGAAAAATCTCTAACCTTTGGGATGGCTCTACTTGGATGTCCGTAAACCCTAAGTGGTAAGTAATTTGTGGGGAAGGGCTTGTGGTTAGAGTGCTTCCACCCCTGTTCTAGGACTATGACACTCTAATGGCAGGAAGAAGGGGACATGAGACTGTTAGATCTGCTGGGTCAGCCTCTGAGAGCTAGAATGTTGGATTCATCATTTAAGGAGCCTTTGCCAATTTTCCCTCTATGTGCAAATGACCAGTGGCTTTTTCTCTGACATTTTTGCCCTTTCACAATACTGCAAATGTCTGCAGGGTGAGCCAACTGTTAGAAATAGCCACTAACCAAACCTGAGACTGGATGGAGTGGTGACGCTGCTAAGAGATCTTTGATGGGGAAAGCAGAGGCGCACTGGAATGAAGTGTGACTTTCTATCCTTATGCATAAACAGAGCTTCAGCTTTGCTACCAACTATGCAGGAAATCATGAAAATATTCATATGTGTAACCTATTTCTACAGCATTAAATGAAATTGTTCTTAACTTCGAGATAAAACACATTTGCCTCTATATTTCTTTTTAAGGAAAAGTTCCAAATCAATAGTCTTTTATTGCATCATTTAAACATCACGAGTAGGTCTTAGGAGTCATATGACATCTTGTTTCTGTAGCTGGACAACTCTTAGATCTTATTCATCAGCCTGCTGAACAGTTCCTTTTTCAGAGACATAGATACCATCCAAAAATTTCCTAATATGTTTAACCGTTGTGGCTTGCTGAATCAAAGCTGCTGAATTTGAAACAAATTCAATGTCATTTCCTTCGAGGATTAATTCATCTTTCTGGGGTAGAGATACTGAACAAGCAACACCTGGTCTCATCCGAACCCTGTGGATGTATTTTTTACACAGGAAATTCTGGATTTCAGTAAGAGACCCATTCTCCTGGATAACAACATTTAGGGGAAGTAAGCAGGCACAGACCTCATCTTGTAAGGGAAGCCCAGTGTAACACCCTTAATCATTTTCTGTACTTGACAACAAATAGTCCGAACGGTAGCCAGCTCCTTTGTTATTCTGCTATTTGCCAATCAGGAGCCTCTTTTTTTCCATTTCCAAGAAGACTAAGTTCTACATTGATGTGATTGAAGTCCCTCCGCAGAGTTCCTCTGGGACCCTTCATGATAACTGCGTGTCCCTTCAGAGTAACATCCACATTTTCTGGAATGTCGACAGTCTGATTGCTGAGAATGGTCTTCACTCTCACAGTAGATGTGGCAAAGAAAAGCTGCCTCTATATTTCTTAGTGCTTAATTTATACTCTCTTAAAAGAACAGCCTTCTTACTAGTAAAGAAAAATGCAAGTATCAAAAATTCAGAACTTGAATCTCACTAGTTGACTGGGAAGCAAGTGCCCATGATGGTTTCTCTTTATTCCTACAATCTGCATGCCCTAACACAAGACTGCACAGTGCAACTTGAAAACATGTACTCCCAATCAGTAGGTCAGATACATACTTTCAAGATGATACTTTTTTTTTCTTTCCTTCCTCTTTCTTTCCTTTCATTCTTTTTTTCTTGGAGTACATTAAAAAAAGAATCAGTTGCTATGAGTTTTTGAAGTTACAAAAAATAAACCTTAAAAAAAAGGAGTAATTCTAAGAGACAACAATGTCCCACTGTAGTATATAATTTAGGTGTGGAGGCATCCAGGTACTAATCAATACCTGGCCAACCTAAGGATTCTAAAAAGACTGACAGAATGACAACTGCTAGTTGAACTATTTACAGCTTATTTTAGCACAGATCTGCGTAACATAATGTCAAAATCAGAAAACAGACCACTTTGCCTGAACAGAAAAATGATTCATAAAGAGAAAAATCTCACATGTAAATTATAACATCAATATTCAACATATTTTCTTTTTCCTTTTCAATGAATTTTTTTCCAGGCTATCTGGATTAGGTTTTGAAACTCAGTTGGCCAGATGAGATTTAGAATAGTGTCTATTCATTGCCCAAAGAAACACCAAGTAGGACTAGGTGGACTCTAAAGGAAAAAAAAAACGATAGAAACAAAATATAACAATTTCTTTTTGTTTGCTGGTGAAGTCTGCCAATTGAATAATGAGAGTTTGGTATGGTGGGTCAGGGAAATAGGGATATTGCTTCCGGGAGTTCTCAAGCTGTTGTCTTCAGGGTTCTTTAGTACCTTTATGCCTTTTTTCCTTATGATTTCCCTAAGCCCGTGATTAAGACCCGAGGCCTTTCTATCAGCTTCTTGCGCACATCAAGGCTAAAAGCAGACACACGTATGGTAGCAGGCAGGTGACAGTACAGATGAATGAGGCAGAGGGTGGTGACCTAGGGTGTCCAGGGTTTTCCCCTCCAGCTGATAAATGCCAGGAGGAAAGAGAGCCAAAATTATAAGGTGTCAAAGATATTGATTTTGCATAAGAATCTGGGTATTTTAGTGACGTTGCTTGGGTTTTAAAGGCTGGCTCATTGAAAAAACGTTCTGGGCTCACTGAAATGCTTTTGTCTGGGTTGCACGTCATTGGCAGGCACTGACTTGACTGTGGTTCCTGCTGTAGTGCTGCTGATGGCCCAGTTCAGTGGCATGCTCCAGGATGGAGTTCCTGGTGCCAGCCTGGAGCCCGTGCCCCCTGCCTTTCCACAGACTTTGTAGGCACCTCATTCCTTAGATTAAATCCCTTTCTGGTTAAGTGGTTTCTTATTCTTGCAACTGAACTTTGATTGATAGTGAAATATAAGATACCAAATTGCAATTTGGAGATACAGTGCCAAAGAAGATGAAAACAACGCACTTGTTTTCAATACATATTTCAAAGAAAGGAAAAAATATCATAGATAACTGTTTTTTATTTCCCCCCTCCAAATCTGTTTGCTACCCAGTATCAGCATAAATAAAAGTACCGAGAATGACAACACAGCTCTGGGAGCATGCAGAGGTGGAGCGTGCAGAGGTAGCTTCCAGGATGGCCAGGGATGACTGAGAGTCAGGATGAGGCTGTGCCAGATCCCGGGAAAACCTTACAAATACCCGAGTCGAATACTTCTGGTCAACAGACTGGATACTTAACTATCACCCCACCATCACCACCACTACTGCTGCCAAAACACAACACAAAATAAAACCCTTTTATTTTTGGCTGAAAATCTCAGTAAATGATTTAAGAGCACATCTGATTATATGCCCTAATAATTCCCACGACAACAAACTGTAAGAAATCATCATGGCCTCATATAAGAATTGTTTTTGACCTTGCTAAGAACTTCCTGCAACTTTCCAGCTATCTTTTGAGCTGCTATTTATATTTGAGAGCAAAAGAACTTTATATAGACCCATGTGTTCAGCTGCACCAAACAGACAGGAAAGACTGTTGCTTGACTAATTTCCATACCAAATTTAAACATTCAACAGTATTACACATTAATTTAAGTCATTTTAAATTTCTCCAATCCAAGGAAACTGACCAAATCAAATAATTCTGTATAGTTTAGATGAGTTAAATAATTTTCAATAGAGCCTTATTTGTTGGCTCTTAGAGTAGAACAATGCAAACTTAGGCCCAGCTAAGATTTGTGGCTTGCCTTGCTACCCACTTATTCTACTTTTCTGTACCTAAGCTAGCCGCCTAACCTGCTGCCTACCTAATCTTGTATTAGCTGAGAGAGGAAGAAACAGCAACAAAAAAGAATTACTATAGCAGGTCCAACTAGCAAACTTTAACTTGCCAAAACACTAAGCTAGACTTTATGGATATGCATATATTAAAAATAAATCTACCATATTTACTCTTCTTCCTGGAAAGCAACTGAGCTGCTAGCCTGGAGATAGAAAATGACTTAAAGCATAAGAAATTCTTCACTGGCATAAATCTGATTGATTCTTGAGAGCTAGGTTTCAATAAGAAATAGACTAACATTTAACAGATAATTATTATTTTACTTATGTTTTTAAAAATGTGTTTCTACTTTTATAACATTTTATAGAATGCATAAAACAGTACACACAAAGTTGCTAGAGAGCATACAATTTCCAAAAATGTCCTGGGTTTCTGTTACATTTAGTTTTCTAAAGATGCATTCAAATCAATGGTAAAATGCTGACAGTTATATGATATTTCATTATTTTTGGTAAACCTATTCTCACTATTGTGTCTCCTCACAGTATTAACTGTGATATCCACTTTGTGCAGGATCTAATAGACAATTATTGAGTCCATATCTATTAGTCCCTCTCTTGGAATTAAAGTTAGTTATAAACTACATATATAACAATAGACAATAAAATAGTGTATCCCATAGACAACGTGATCTCTTTGTAAAGACGTCATTTTCTAACACTAGAACCAATGTTCAAGAATATTATGTTTATAAAAGGAAAAATACGACATAAAAAATTACCTTTTCACTTAAGAAATGTCAATAATCCACCCTAACACTTAAAGTCACATTAAATGTTTTAGAGTCACTGTATTTGTTGCCTACGGCTGCTGTAACCAGTTACAAGCACAGTGGCTTAAAACAATACCAATTTATTATCTTACACCTCTGGAGGGGAGAAGTCCTAAAATTCAAGCTGTGGGTAGGCTGTGTTTCTTTGTGGCGGCTTCAGGGGAAAATCTGCTTTCTTGCCCTTTCAGCTTTAGAGGCTGCCTGCATTCCTTTGCTCATGGCCCCCTCCTCCATCTCCAAAGTCAACAATACAGCATCTTCAACTCCTTCTCTCTCTGATTTCTGCTTCTTTTGAAAAAAATTTTAATGTGATTTATTTATTTTTTTATTTTTGTGGGTAAACAGTAGATGTATATATTTATAGGTCACACAAGATATTTTGATACAGGCATGCAATGAATAATAATCACATCAGGGCAAATGGGGTATCCTGACCTCTGCTTCTGATGCTGCATCTCCTCTTCTTACTCTGACCCTTCTTATTCTGTCTTCCCCTTATAACAACTCTGTGATTATATTGGGCTTATCTGGATAATTCAGGATACTCATCCCATTTCACAATGTTTAATTTAATCCCATTTGCAAAGTCCCTTTTGCCATATAAGGTAACATAGTCACAGGTTCCAGGAATTAGGATGTGGACAACTTGGGGCAGGGGGCTATTATTCTGTTTACCATAGTCACTAGGATCACAAATACCAAAAGAGAATATTATAGTGTCTTTGCACTACCTGTGTAATATTAACTAAGAGTGCTTGCTTTAAAGAAACACATTCCTAAAAAACCTACTAAAATAAAAATGATGAAAGATTTGTCTTCTTCCATCGAGCCAAGCATATAATTTCTACATGACATAATGATCAACTGTAAAGAAAAATCACGAGGGTTTTTCCTCCAATGTTCTTTTGCCACAGTAAAAATCAAACATGTTTTCTCTCCAACTTATGAGGCAGATGACAGGCACATCCTGGTTGCTAGACACAACGTGTTCTCATTTAGAGACACTGTTTCAGGCCTGATGTTGACATGGTAACAGGCTGATGGGTTATTTGACCGCACTAAGTATTACCTGTTTGAATAGAGCGTAGGCCTGTCGTGTGGATAGTGCTCATTGACATATAAGGAAGAAGATGAAATTGTGGTCGCCAAGGAAGCAGCTTCAAACAGCGATGGAGTGCTAGGCACCAGATCTGGTCTGTGTCGGGATCCCAAGGCTGGGAATGAAAGCAACAAATACATTCATGAATCTCAATAATAAATGCAGCTTTAGTATCTATAATAATCTAAATGAGTCAAAAGCATTCATTTTACCTATCGGGCTGCAAATTAAATTATGAATTAACTGTACTCTTTTCTGAATTACAGCAGAAATGCAAAATAGCTTCTTGCAAACAGGTTACACAGAAAGGAAATTGCATTAATTTACAAAATGGCTTATGGAAATGATATTATGAATGTTCTTTCAAAAACCTTATAAAGTGATTTACTATCAAAAAGATGGCATTAAAAAAACTCATAGGAATTTAAGCAGATAATTCGACAGAGATTAAAAGGATAACTGGCAAGTGTATAAACAGACAGTGAACCTTTTTGCCTTATCTAATATATTTCTCAGGTTGGATCTAAGAACCCAGACTTTTCAAGAGCCAGAAAACAAATACTTCAACAGACTAACAGCCAGCTCTGCCTTAACTCCACCTGAGCACATAAATACTTCTAAACATTATCCAGGACTCTTTTTGACATTTTAGCAACAAAACTACCTTTTCAAAAAATGAGAAAACATTTTTTTTTTAAAATTTAGGGGCCCATGAAATTACTTATGCAAGAGCCCATTCTTGTGAGGAAAGAGGAATGTTCAAGGCTGAGCCCATCTCTCTGGAGTCTAGGTGGATGGACTCTTTTCATCATTCCCCCAGAATGACCTAAAACAGATGCTAACATTGTAACTTTAAGGTGTTCCTAGTATTCCTTTATAGGCCCAACAAATTCAAAATTAAGGATTCTTAGTGTGTAAATGTAAACCGACCATAATAGGCATTCTCGTGTGAGTGTGAGGTTCTGGATTTTGGATTTGAAGGGTATAGGTGGTGGGGTAGGGAATGACAGGGAGGGAAGCCAGGCAACCTCAGGAAAGGCTGGTCTCTGGTCTGGGAAAGGAGGCGACATATTGGGATGGTGGACCTCTGTCTCCAATTCAAATCAAGATAGAAAACTGCAGCAATGGATAACAGCTAATTGTCATATAAAACCACGAATGACCAAAGTGCTCCACCTTCAAAAATTAGAAACGCTTCAACTTTAATGTGACACCTGGCTTGCAATCTTCAATATGCTTGATCCCAACTTCTCATTAAATGGAAAGAAAAACATGAATACTGTCCATAACATTGAAAACTGAGTGTCAAAAGTAATTTGATATCAGATTCCAATGAATTGCCACTCCTTAAAAGGTAGACGGAGCTGGTCTTCGACCTAGGTTTTGGGCGTACCAGCTTTACTTCACAAAGCAGACACGACCTGAGTGATAGAGCAAAACACATTTGTCTAGTGACTCAGTCCCAGGTCACACATCATCACGAAGGTGACCCCTCAACCCATGAGGAGCAGCTCTTTGAGGGAGAGAAGTGTTTCCTCATGCTCCTACATCCTTCAGTTTTTTTCTAAAGCCAGTGTGGTAGGCAGAACTCTAAGATGACCCCTAATGACCCATATTCTTATAAAATCTTTCTTCGTTGTGGGGCCTGCAAACATGATGAGCTGTTATTCCTGTAGCTATGTGATGTGACCCAGCAAAAGGAATTTTGCAGATGTAACTCAGGTTACTCTGAGTTGGCTAACATTGAGCTGGTCAAAGGGGAGACTATCCAGGGGAGCCTCACCTAATCGTACAAGCCCTTTAAATCTGGGTCTAGAGGTCAGACACCAGAAGTTAGACAGTCAAAGTGTTAGGGCTGACTTGCAGGACATTCTGTGTTTGAAGACAGAGGGGCTGCATGGTAGAGAATGTGGATGACCTCCAGGGCTAAGCATGACTCTTGGCTGTCAGACAGCAAAGAAGCAGGGATCTTAGCCCAACAGCTACAAGGAGCTGAATTCTGCCGACAACATGAATGAGCCTGGAAGAGGATTCGTCTTCAGCGCTTTAAGAACTCAGCCCAGCTGACACCTTCATTTCAGCTTTTGAGACCCTAAGCAGAGAATCTGTGTGAGTTGTAACCAGTCTTTTGACTTACAGAACCATCGGCTACTAACTGGGTATTATTTTAAGCTGCTAAGTTTGCGGTAATTTGTTACATGGCAATAGAAAATATAACCTGAGCATACTGAGAATGCCAGAAAACCATTAAAAACTAGAAGGCAATTCGGTGATGACCTGGTGCAAGCGGAAGTTCCCCAAGTACAGAGCATGACTTAGAGACTCAACATTGTGCATGAAGAGGACTGCCAAGATAAACTCATTTTATAACAGTATGTTACATTTTCAAAGAATATGCTCAATAGGTTTTTCTTTGATCTCCAGACTTTTAAAGGTGTTGTATCTCTAAATTTGAAGCAATGAGTCAAATAGGTCTTTTGAAAGAAACACAATGTATGCACTACTGACCATGTTTCCAGCCTTTTTAGATGCTGTGTACTATATTTATTATACTTTTATTTTTCCAAATTAACAACTGGATACATTGCTTTAACTTTAGAGGTCACATACTACTTGAAAGCTTAATATAATCTTAAAATAAGTTTATCCTATTTCCCAGACTACAGACATCTGCAGTTTTGGGTGTGCTATCAGAAAATCAGGTAGTATAGTGGGGGAGATGCCAGTGCAGGGAGCTTAGGAGAAGGGGGTGAATGTCTGCCAGGAATTGGAGACATCAATTCAGAGAGGATCAAGAGCACCTCTATAACTCTCTTGCTGAAATTACTAACTTAAAGTTAGTTTATAGGAAGATGACAAAGAAAGAAACCAAATAGCACACATGGGTAAGTGCTGCTGAAGCAGGAATAGAATTAACACCCCGTCCTAAAGACTGAGGAAAAGAAAACCCCTAGAAGAGGTCTTAACTCCTGTAGAAAGCAGAAGACATTTTCAGGAAATGCTGAGATTCTCAAAATAATATACTGATAGAAAAATCTAAAATGTCATTTCCCCATATCTGATTAGAAGGGAAAAAAACAAATGATCAACTTGGTAGACAGAGAGAAGTATTTGATAAAATTCAGTACTCATTCTTGATTTAAAAAAAAATTTTAGCAAAGTAGGAATAAAAAAGGAACTTCCTTGACCTGATTATGGGTATCAAATACAGCAAACTTCTTTTTCAACAGTGCAACATTAGAAGCATTCCCTTTAAAATCAGGACAAGGCAAGGCTGTCTACAATCACCACTTCTATTCATCATTGTACCAGAAGTCCTAGCCAGCAAGTAAGAAAGAAAGAAAGACAAAATGGATGTGAAGTCTATGTAGCAGCAACAAATGGCTAGAAAACCCAATTCTTAAAAAAGGCACTATTTTAAAAAATCCAGAAAAAAAAGTCTATGTCAATATCTTTGCATCTATCCAAGAAACAAGTCTAGCAAAAGGTATATGTGCAAACCACACAAGAAAAATATTATAAAACTTTATTTAAATTCGTTAAAGTGCTTGCTTTGGCAGCACATATACTAAAATTGGAACGATACAGAGAAGATTAACATGGGCCCTGTGCAAGGATGACATGTAAATTTGTGAAATGTTCCATATTTTTCCTTGCTTTTTCCTTCCTGTGTCTTTTCTTTCCTTCTCTTAGTACCTGCTCATGGTTATGAAGCTTTCAAAGTAAAGAACATGGAGTACCTCCCGAGTATTACCAGTGGGTATGAAAAAAAAATTCATTAAAGAAGACCTAAATGAAGAGACAACTTATTGTTACATTGCGTGTATGTGCGTGTATGTTTACGGATGCATGCGTGTATGTGTACATGCACAGAATAAGGTCTAGAGGTAAAAGCAACAAAATGTTAATATTTGTTACCATTAAATGGTGGAAGTAGACATTTTTCTTTTTGAGTTAGTATTGTCTAATTTTTATCATAAACCATCAATTGTATTTTTTATGTGGTAGTTAAAATTTGCATGAAGTGCATCTCACTGTAGTTTGCTTCTTTCTTTCTTTCCCTTCTCTCTCTCTCTCTCTCTCTCTCTCTCTCTCTCTCTCTCTCTCTCTTTCTCTCTTTCTTGTCTTGGTCTGTCACCCAGGCTGGAGTGCAGTGACCCAATTTCAGCTCACTACAACCTCCATCTCCCAGGTTCAAGTGATTCTCATGCCTCAGCCTCCTGAGTAGTTGGGATTACAGGCGTCTGCTACTACCCGTGGCTAATTTTTTGTATTTTTAGTAGAGACAGGATTTTGCCATGTTGGCCAGGCTGGTTTCAAATGCCTGACCTCAAATGATCTGCCCACCTTGGCCTCCCAAAGAGCTGGGCCAGCTACTGTAGCTGACCTTTAAAAACGTAATAGATTTTATTTCTTAGAGCAGGTATTTTAAAATTTTTCTTCTGCAAATTTACTTGTATAAATAAATCACAAGAACTTATTTTCTCTTTTAAAAAGTTACATTTTTTTTTAGTAATCAACGGGTTTTATTTTCCTAGAACTGAAATCATCTACGGTTCTCAGAGCTTAACTTCCAAAGCTACAGTCAGCAATTTTTCATCAGAGCCCAAGGAAGAGGGGTCAGGGTAAAAGAGGCAAGAGACTGAAGAGAGGCATAGAGAGATCATTAGGAAGAGGGTGGGAGGGGGCACTTATTTCCCTCTGTCCTCTCAGTGGATTACAAATCGGATCTGGTGACAACACTGAGGGGACCAGGTCAGGGTATGTGGATGAGAAATGACACTGGAAGGAACACCAAAGCCCCAGCTACAAAAAGAAAGTCATCAAGCTCCAAATAGAAGGGGAGCCTCCCAGTGTACCTCAGAAATGGGGGCAATGATGGGGAAGGAAGGAGCAGAATGGGGAGCACACAAAGGGTTAGGGGACTTAAAAATTTTTTTTTGTAATTTTCTTTAATTAAAAACATTTCCTAAAAAATGTGACTTTTCCTTTATTTCTGGGTAATATATATGACTATAAGCTGGCCTTGAGCACTCTGTGGAGAGGCAAAAGGGCAGCTAGGGGTCTTCCCAAGCATCCAATTTCTGGCTTCAGAGATCTAAAGTGGGATAGATGCTCAACACTCCCACCCAAATGGGTAAAGTCAGCCCTTCAGGTCTCAGGTCCTTGGCCCAAACAACTTGGAAGCCCCAAAATCTTTTGATGATTAACTACAACTCCCAGAACTCTTGGGGTCAACAAAAGGAAAAATGGGTGTTGTCAACCATCAAGGATTTATGGAAGGGAGTCTCTTCCCTACAAGCTGTCCCACTTTCCCTGAAT